>LVLI01000610.1:0-13926 GCA_001687465.1 Halocafeteria seosinensis
ACAACTTTCATCGTTGTAGAGTATACGTATACGTGGTGTCGTTGAGCATCATCCGGGCTGAGCGCCCGGACGGTAGCATTTGAAATATACTTGCAATGCAAGTCTTGCATTGCCATTCTATACAATAGAGAGGATTGATTTGGCTCTCGGCAAGTACTAAAGTGCAAGAAACAAGTGATTGATTGGTTGGTGCATTGGTGTGGTAGGCAAGACAGACAAAAATGAGTTCCAAAGTGCCCAATGCGGCTGACCTGATGGACATGGCGGCCTCCCAAAATAGCATGAATGGAGGTAGTGGGCACATGACGAATGGCACCAAAAAGGAGGATGTGCTACCCGAGGTGCCGATTGAGCATTTGGACTATGATTTTGTGGGGAAATGTGAGAATTGGAAGGAGTTGCGTGATGTTTTGCTGGTGTTGAGGTCAGGGAAAGAGGGCAAATTCCCCCATTTAGAAAAAGTGGTGGAGAATAGAATGCTGCAGTTCATGCCTGAAGAAGAAAAACGACAATGGTTTGCCATCCATGGAGGAGGTCCCGATCGAGATGAGGTACAAAAAGCGAGACAAGATGTCTCAGACTGGATCAGACGGATGAAGTCACCATCATCATCATCTTCTACTTCTCCCGTGTCTGCTGATAACAATACAAACAAAACATCAGCTTCCCCGAACAGTGGTCATGGGGGCACACCGAACCAGAACGGCAACCGGACAACACGCCAACGACCTCTCCCCCCACCCCGTGGATATCCATCCCAACAGTGGCAACAACAACAGGGTTCGCCCCCGGTCATCAGCAAAAAAACTACTGCAAAGTTGCACGATTCGGAAGCTGCACCAAAGCAAAAGCAGAATGGCCAACATAAGAATCCAAAAGTGGAGCCGAAAGCCGCAAAACTGGGTGAATACTACAACAAATGGGACAAGGTGGATGTTGATCAGGTATGTATCGGGCTTTAGTCGACAAACTCTTTATCGTTGTAATATTGGTGGTCTTTGTACAGCTGTTGGAAGAATCGGAGGTGGCAGAAACCAACTACGAGGTGACGCGACAACAACAATCGCAAACGAAGGCTAGCTCTGGCTTGCATACAGATCTGAAGATCTCAGTAGACCCTTCAACACTTTCTGAGAAAGAATTAGAATACAACTCCAACAACGAAAAAGGCAAAGGAAATGATTGTTTTCGGGCAGGGGACTTGGAGAATGCTCACTTTTATTATTCGAGGGCATTGTATTTCAAGCCACAAAGTCCTCTCATATTGTGTAACCGCGCCCAAGTATACTTAAAGCTTCACAAATACCGGCAGGCTGAGGATGATTGCACCTTTGCGTTGGAACTAGATCCTCAGCTATTAAAGGCATGGGTTCGTCGGGGAAAGGCGAGACATTCGAGAGGGAGTTACAAGAATGCCATCGAAGACTTTAAGAAAGCGTCCGAGCTGGAACCTTCTAATAAAGAAATTACGAGATTAATGAGAAATAGCGAGGTACAATACAACCAAGTGGAGGGTAAAACGAGTAACGAAGGTGCCTCTAGCAAGGACACAGTCGAAGAAAAAGAGTCGTTTCAACGTATACCTATTGAGGAAGATGAAGGGGGAGATCAAGACAACCCAGAGCTTCTGGAGCAGCGACAAGCAGTTCAAAGTACTGATCGTGAGTCTACTTCAGCATCTAATGAGCTTAAACCGTCTGCTAAAATGAAGCGTGTAACAATTGAAGAGAGTGACTCGGAGGATGACGACGAAGAAGTAGGCGCAGCGTCGAAAAAAGCAGCGTCACCGATTGCTACAAGTGAGGGCGCTTCAGGAGAGGAGACTCCCAATCGGCTGAAAGAAGCGGGTAACTCGGCTTTCAAATACGGAAATGTGCGTGAAGCCCTTGAACACTATACGTCAAGTCTCAAGAAAGACCCAAAGCAACCCGCCGTTTATAGCAATCGGGCTATGGTCCAACTGCAGCTACAAAACTACGAGGCGGCCGTGGCTGATTGTCGAAGTGGCTTGGACTGCGCGGGCTTTACTAGCACAGAGAATCTTCGCTCTGCCTACGCGGGACAAGATGCTGAATATGATGTCATTCGCAAGTTGATAGTGAAACTCTTGTTCCGGCGAGGACTTGGACTGAAAAGCCTGGGTCAACTAGAGGACTCGCTTCGTGACATGCAAGATGCACTCGAGTTAGAGCCGTCAAATGAGCGTGTTGCCAAGGAAGTGGAAACTCTAAGAGTTGAGACAACGACAAAGGGTCGTGCCTCAGAGTCAAATGCATCTTCGGCCAACGGTGATTCCGAGGAAACTGCAGAGAGGGGTGTAGATGAACAGCAACCTCAACACACAGACGCATTCGAAACAGCAACTCGTATCTCTGGAAAGCTGTTGTCGCAGATAGCAGTTCCCGGCCCACCGCAAACTGCTTATGAATTTGAATCTGTATGCAATTCGTTTCGAAATGACCTGGATAAGTTGTCGAAATATGTCAAACAGGTTAAGCCGGTAAAACTGAAAAAACTGTTCAAGCGCCCTATCGAAAGTGATACCTTAAGTCGGTTAATCCATATCGCCAAGTATATTACTGAAACCGAAGGAGATTCCAATTTTGCCCTTGATCTTTTGAAGGGACTTGCCAAGACCCCTAACTTTTCTATGACAGCCATGATGCTGGAAAGCTCGGATCAGAGCCGGGTGCAAAGAATTCTGTCAAACTACAGCGGTGAGCGCTCCAATTTGGAGAAAGTAAGAGAAGCTTACAAGCTAAAACCCTAACTTGAATTTTCCCGTGAAGCAATATAATAAGACAAACTGGCAAATGCCGCCACCATAGGCCCTTAAATTCGTGTAGCCAATAAATACCTACCTCGTGTTTCTAATCTTCCGGGAGCTCTTGAATTTTCGGCATTGCGGACACCACCATTTCCCTGCGGGAACCTCGTACTCAGTCATATTCAGGCAGGACAAATGGTAAGCGTTTGGGCAGAAATCGCAGCACAGAAGGCTGCCAGGGGCGCTACATTTTGTGCAGGTTTGGTTATTCAAATCCTGCTCACTTTGCTGCGAAATATATGCATTTTGCTTCGAAGCCATATCTAGCCACACCCAAAATGCGTTTAATAAGATTGGGTCTTTTTCCTTGTTTGCTCGTCTTTTGGTGGCGTAGTACAAGTCAAGTATTCGTCGCCGCTTAGCCGAGATCAGGCTGGGAGATCCCGGTTGCTTCCTAAGGGGCTGACTGGCAGATGGTGCCATAACAGGGACGGTGTTATCCTTGTTTAGTCCAGTTCGAAACAGTTTCCGTTTACGCGCCAGCCTTAACTCATGAATTGTCGGTGTGGAGTTCCAAAGCATTGTTTCAGGAGGCTGACTTACTCGACTATGAGAAAACAATACTTCATCCTTGTCAATGACAGTACGAGGTGGATTCAGACGCCGTCGGCCAGAGGACGAAGATTCCTCTGAGTCGGTATCGTCTTCAGGAGAGGTCGCTCCTGCAATCATCTTATTAATAGCTTCTAAAACCGTCGAGTCTGCTTTAGTTTGAGTCGTCAAATATCCACGGCAGGTAGGGGCGCCACATCGGCATTGGAATGGGGAGTCAGTGAAATGACTGAACTGGTAATCGTAAGCAAGTTCCTCTCCTGCTTTGATATCCCGGCATGTGAATAAGCCCACACGCGTTTCTGTAGAACGGCTCACATATTGTGGGAGTGATATGTGAGAGAAGACGACTTGGGGCATCCTAAGATCTTCTTACATACCATTCTTTACCTTCCATTTCTGCGCAACTAAGTTGGGTGCGCAGCTGTGATTGATAAAGCGTGCCATGTTGCCACTTCTTCCGGCATCGATAATGAGGTCCGACCCGATTTCCATTAGATAAAAATGTTCTGTTCCTTCATTCTTATAGTCCCATAGTCTCCTTTCACACTCGTCGGAGTCGATGACTGCATCGCACGGTCTTTATCAATAAGCACACATCTGAAAGGCATTCATTCAAGAAACCGCACCTTCGCCAATATACTCTACGACAAAGGAATCTTCAGGAATATTCTCATCTGCAAAGACTCCAAATCCTTTCTGGCCCGTATACTGGGCATGCGTCGCGTAATGCCCCAGGCCACCTTTCTGAGACAAAGAAAAGGGTCTATTGCCACACTTTCCACCTAGACTACAAGTGTTAGGGGTGCATTCTGCACGAGTCATTCGATTCAAACCTGCAAATAGACGATTCGACGAAATGAGAAGAAGCATCTTTGAAAATAGCGATATGCCCTTAGTAAGACTTTTTACGTACACCAGGATCCGCAATCGGGGAGCTTCTGGTTCGCACACTCGCATACGCCGTCATTTTCGTTGGTATCCGTCAATTTGATATTGGCTTGACGTATCTTTGGTGTAGTGTACTTCAGTTTGCTAAGTTTGTTGTAATCCGGCAGCTTTGGTGCCGATCGCTCTACAGTTTCAGCAAAGGAATTCTCTCCCAAACATGTTTCAGGGTCAAATTCATGAAACTTGACAATCCTACCATCCACACAGGCACCTGCGAAAACGCTTTCTAACTCATGAAAAGAAATTTCCTCTTTTCTGGTTCTTCTTCCAGTATTCCGTTTGGATGTCGACGTGTGCTCCTGTTTCTGTTTACTCGACGTTGGGGTTCCATCGCACTGGTCAGAACTTCGCGGATCGGAGGATTCGTCTGTCGAGCATGGTTCACCACTGCTACGGTTGCTTGCCACCGAAATCGACAAATACATCGGTTGTGTATAATCAATGTTCTTCGCGGCGGCAGACCGGCGGGGACGTTGTCGTTGAGGCATTTCATCGTCTCCGCCTGTGCCTGCGCGCTCGCCATCGGCGGATTTCAAATGCCATGTATCTCCACGCTCGGTGGTGATCTCTCCATCCTTGTGGGAACGGGGAGACCTCTTTTTCGAGCAAGAGCCATTTCTTCTTGTGGCTCTCCTTCGTTCCGTCGTCGATTTCGATACCGGTGTATTATCTGTAGTATTTTCATGCTGGGCGCTGTTTGATGTCGCAGGAGTATCATCCTCCTTTAGCTTCCTATCATCATCAGCCACCACTGCTGCTGCTGCAACAGAAGAACATTCCTTCTGTTCGCGTGTTTCCTCCTCTTGAAATGATGGTGCAGGAGCATGCGATGAAGCTGCGCCCATTCTGATGGCACTGCCACTCGTGTCCACCGGCACTAGTATCTTCCCTCTCTCAATCGTTTTTGATTTGAACCTCGCCATGCGTCTGTACGCACGCACTGTACCCCTTCTCTCTCTCTCTCTCTCTCTTTGTATCTGAATGGAGTGTCAGGAAGGAAGCAGTTTGGTGTCGTGTGCCAACGCTAGTTCCAACGCTCGGGCTTGTTTAGCTCGCTGGCCGAGACCCGTACACTATACGGATGTATGTATGGTGGAGACACAACGTGAATTGCGGAGGAAAAACAGCAATGTATACATGTAACCCAACAAAACAAGTATATCAGTATAGTTTACTGCCCATCCCATTTCACCTTATCCTTTGGCCGCGTTTGAATTCGTCGACCACGGGTGGCCGAGTCGCCCCCCGCCGGAACAAGGCTTGGAATTCCTGCCTCCCCATCATTGTAGTAGTACAATGATTGTACAGTGTATTCTACAGGGTTGTTGTGTGTTGTAGACAGAGAGACAGGGGTGCACGCGGGCACAGAGAATAAGAATGAGCGGGGTTGTATGTGTATCACCCAGGCGACCCAAGGTCGTCAACCAACTTTTGCAGGCTCTACAGAGGGTAGCGCCTCTGGAACTGGCGGGATCCTGGTATGTGCTCCACGTCCAGCGAACGACTGCATTTTACGTAAGCCGCAAATACAATAAGAAGTAGCACTGGTGGAGCTGCAGGGACAACGTGGGTTTGCTCCTGGATAGTGAAACCAGTCAGAGAGATGGGAATGCGAAGGAGCCATTGCGTGTCTTCCTCACCAACGACCTCACGGAAAAAGTGGCACAGGAGGCTGCCCGGGCACAAGCAAACTTTATCGTGTCATACCATCCGACGCCGTTCAAAGCAATGCGAAAGGTTGATAGAGAAGGCAAGTGGTACTGCGTGCGCACTCACTCACCACTTTCTTAGCGTCGATTGGTTTCTATGAAGCACAGATCCTGCATCGCGTGTTGTCATGACTTGCATGGCCAACGGAATATCCGTGTACAGTCCTCATACGGCTCTGGACTGTGTGTACGGGGGTGTCAACGATTGGTTACTCGAGGCCTTCGGAGGCGAAGCTGCGGGATGGGTGGCAGCTATTACTGCAGCGGACCCGGAACGCAGTCAAATTCAAGGAGAAGGCCGTGTCTTGCGTTTAGAGAAATCTAGTTCACTTGGAAAGATCATCACTGACCTTAAGCAACATTTGGGACTAGCACATGTACGAGTAGCACCGGCATTGTCATTGCTCCAGTATTCCAAGGCTACTGCCGACTCCGTCAATCAATTGTCAACGGAACACCTTATTGATTCGATAGCTGTGTGTGCGGGATCCGGAGGTGGCGTACTGGCCAATCAGCCCGATGTAGATCTTTGGGTTACGGGTGAAATGTCCCATCATGAGGTACTGGCCGCTAATGCCCAAGGTAAAACAGTAATTTTGACAGATCACTCCAACACGGAAAGAGGCTATTTACCGCGATTACAGTCACGCCTGGAGTGTGAATTGGAGGATTTGCAACGGAAAAGTGAGGAGGATACATGCAAAGTGGTCTTTGACATCACTCGACTGGACGCTGATCCATTGGTGGTTCTCTGAACAGTAGATGTTGCGTTCCTCGCGAGGCTGTTTTAGTTGAACCGTAAGATAAAACCTAGTTCTCTCAAAATGTCGCATGCTTCTGCTAATGAAGCAGAGTCCCAGTAATTCTATAGAATCCTACATGCACATTGCTTTTAATACATTTATTGACTGACGGGTGTTGGTGTCTCCTTACTCAAAAGTGAAAGTTTTCCACTTGCTCACCACGGGTTGCAACTTGCAGCGAAGATGGTAAGCTTTGGTAGTGGTGCTGGTTGGTGCTGTGTCAGTAATGAAGTCATGTTCACCAGGATGGAAAGATCCAACAGTTGCCGGAGTAGTGATGAAATATCACTCTACTCTTTGTATACCAAAATTCTTCGACTGTAAGGCGTTTACACCTCCATCGAGTAACGGACGTTGAAACTGTGGTTGCTAGACATGGTGATTTGAAAAGTCTTACAAAATAGAGAAACTTGGTTTCGGCCCGCACAGAACCCAAGCCACGTTTCTGGCCCAGAAACCAGCTTAGGGAAGACACTTTGGCATTTGTAGGGTGCTGAAGCTTCAGAACCGCCGCGCCAAAGTGGGTTCACCAAGGTGTCTGAACTCCGTTCCCCTGAACGGAATGTTCGGTACATTTTGGTGATTGTGTACCACTGTACTGTCGATACCGCGAAAACTGCCCAAGTTGAAGTTGCGGCAAGTTCAACTTCAACTATAGTAAGTACCCGTTAGCCGGGGTTACCTCCCTTCATACGCCGTATTGGGCATTACTAAATGCACATTTGCGCAGCATTCTACAGTTGCTCCGCTGCACCGAACTGTTCGAACAGCTTAGGCTCAGCTACTAGGCTGTCCGGTACAGTGTACCGAATTTCGGACGAAAATTTCGGCCCGAAATCGAACGCGTGCCGAAGCACGTTGATGGATTATACCATCTCCATTAAGGATTGTGTACATTGTGCCTCTTACAGGAAACATTATACACATCAAAAAGGCGTGATGTACTTGTAACCCTAATATTTACTGCAAGGTTTCGCATTGTACGGTTTGAGTGAAGTAAAGGAAACCTAACGGCTAGAACATCTTTGTGTAAGTATATACGTCGGCACTTCAGAGCTTGGAAACAATGGCCTAATCCGAACCCCCTCTAGAGCAGGCTCAATTGCGGTAGGTTCGAAAGAAGAATGCCGAATGATAACGTATGTCCAACGAAGCGAGAGGAACCGAGTCTCCTGGTCGTCGTGTCAGTGGTGACTGTCGTCATATTAGTCATATTAGCAGCGATTATCATATACTTTTGTGCAAGCAAGTGGAAGATTTCCCCAGTGATTCCGTGGGATGAAAGAGATAGAGTGAGTGTGACGAATCCTCGCGCCCAACACTGGCTCACAAGTATCGATGACGTGAACTATCTGCCACGGAATTCAGTAGCCAAGGGTGCCGATGACACATGGTCTACGAGTCTTTGCTTTGAATTAAATAAGCTGTTATGTAACGATGATCAAATCAAATACGAGGGAAAACGACTGTATGAAACAATGGCTCACGAGGAGATGGTGACGTTCTTGCAAATGCATGCAGGGGTGTTGAATGAAGGGTATTTTAAGGATAAGGACGGAGTTCAGTCTCGGCTTCTCATCGGTCCCAGAGGAATTGGAAAGTCCACAACATTACGCGAATTTACACGGTTATGTGCGCTGATTTATCCAGCTATAATCCCGATTTATATTTCCTTTGAACGTATTAGATACTCCAGGAAGCTACAGGAAACGGAGCTTGATGATTTACTGATTGAATTACTGACCAAAACTGGGATAGATTTCGGTAGCGACATAAATCAAAGCGAGGACAAGATGTTTGCAATTGCAAACACGCTCAAAGATAATGGCAAGTATTGCTTCCTTCTATTAGATGAACTTGATGAGGTATACTCTCTTGAGGATTCCATCGCGAACAAAGGGACATCATTGAGTGCTTTGAGATGTTTGGCGACGGACCATACTGGGTCATTTTATACCGTTCTTTGCGGTTCATCCGCTAATCTTCCGCATCTTATCACTGGGAACATAGAGAAGGAACTTAAACGGGAGTACCCACAGCTAAAACATGTAGGGCCCTTAAACGGAACGAAATTCGAAGAACGGCGAATTCGGCCTAGCTATTTTGGAGAGACAAAAGCGTTGGAAAGCATAATGCATGGTTGTACCGAACAAGAAAGGAAGCTCACAGCTTTCTTTGTAGGGGTGTTCCCCCGGCAAGTTGAAAAGATGGCCATTATCCTGAAGAAATTAAGGAAGTCTAGTTCGAACGCGGACGTTGCAAGAGTAGAAAACGAACTTTGTGATTTTCTCGCTCCTATCGATAAGCGTGACGCGGCGAACAACACTTGGGAACAAACTCGCGCCGCTATGAGTAAAATTCTGCGGAAAATGTATGCACAGAACGAAGTCTTGTTTAAGAATGTGCTTACGAAAGAAAATAAGTTGGACTTTGATGTGATCTGGAAGAGGGATTGGTCACGTTGGAAACCAATCCAGACTGAGACGATTCAGAAGAAGCTAAATATTGCCAGAACGGCACTCCGACGGTTACAAGATCGAAATTGGCTTGTACCCGGCAGCCGATATGGAGGAGAGACCCAGGAGTTTTATCCTGCTGCACCGTATCATGTGCTTGTTTATGGTAATACAAACCATACAAATACGGATGTATACCACAAAGAAGTTGTTAAGAAAACCGTTTGGGCGCGACTAAGTGTTAATCTTCCTGGTGTGGGTGGAGTATCGGCTGGTTGGGAGCACACAAGTGAGGGCAATAACAGTCGCGCGTGAGAGGGCTTTGTCGTTGCAGTGAGAGAAAGGAGGATGATGTAAAGCATTTATTGTGCTTTGGAGGTTTATTGGCCATGAGGTTGAGGTTGAAGCGGTAAGTCAATGAGAGCCGGAAAACATTGTTGCTGCATAGCGTTTACGTTTATCTGGACCCTCCAAACAGTGGAATATCTTGAGGTGAAAGAAAACGATTGGCATTGGCTTCGGAAATTATCACTAATCCATCCATTTTGCTCGCTGACGAACCTACTAGCGGTCTCGATTTTCACATGGCAGAAAACGGTCCGGCCGAACAGTCATTGCAACGATCGATCAACCTTCGTTTGACAAATTGGTCTTGATGCCGTTGCGGATTGGTTGATATGGATTGAAGCCGGTATGTTTCTCCCGCTAGCTGAGTGATTCCTTAGCATGGCCCCTTAACAACGTGTTATTCTTTCGATACTTCAGTGGGCTTTCTCAAGTGTGGCTCATGGAAATTAGGACAACAACCTTAGTCACTGATAATAGAGTTCCGACTCTTGACGTATTTGGCATTGAGGCGCCTGGCCGACAAAGCCGCTCCTCATAAGCAACGTGTGTCCCAAACATCACAGCAATAAACCTCTCAAATATTCACTAAGCAGCTTGATAGACTTGGCTGATAGCATTCAAAGAATCAGATATAGACAAATCATAGCCTGTTGCGGAAGAGGTTAGGCGTCTTGCGGATTCGTATTCTAGTTTAACGGGGGTATCACAGAGTAAGCCCGAGAGCACTTCCACAAGAACTTGGCTTCATCAACTTTTGTTTCGGCACCAACAATAGCAGTTCCGACTAAACAACACAGTGGAAGCCCCTGTGCATTCGTATCCCCCACTGGTACCTCGTCCACGGCTTCGCAAGAAGGAAGTACCCTTATTCTCGACGGAGCTGGTATGGAATACCTCATTTCCACTCCTCGCTTACCCTGGCACGCTTGGGAAGCCAATGGCAGCTTTGCATGTGCAAAGCAGGAGCCCGACAAGTCGGGAGTTACAGAATGTAAAATAGGTTCACGGTGCACTAGGGATATGGAGTTTTACAAGGCTAGCAGGGACACTTGCCTGTCTCACGTGTTCTTATCCCCCTGGATTAGCCCCGTGACGTGGGCCCCCGTCCGCAAGCACAGTACCTCGTATTGAAGTAGACCCTTGGTTGGAGGCACGTAGTCTCCGGTTATTCCGGAGGATGTTCCTATATTCAGATTTCTGAGAGTTGCTGAATTGGATATAGGCAGTCTTTGATTTGGTGGAAGAGGCATCCAAGGCATTTTGAGGTTGGCGCAGCGTTGTTGACGCTGGTCAGCGAGGAGCGTGATTTGGGGTACTTGAGCAGTCCACTGTTGGAGCTCCGGATAACCGCTAGGAGCATGTGCAAGGTAGAGTACTGCCCCTTCGTAATCTAAGAAAAGGTGTTTCCACAACGGACGGAGATTGGGGAGTAGGAGATTCGTCGCGTCATTTGCCTGCTCGCGTGATACAAGCAAGATAGCTCCACGGAGTGTCCCAGTTGCTTCCGTATGGTGACACGCCCATCCTTGGAGAACCCGCTTAGACCACCACGTTTCTGGGTGATACCAACCAAATATCATTTCCCATCGGTCATCTGTGAACAGCCCAGAGGCAGGGTCAGAGCAAGGCCGTAGCCAAAACTGATAATGAGCAGGGTCAGGCGCGGTGACACCAGCTTGTCCGCCACAAGCCAAAGACCCAGTCGCTGACTGCAGAGCTTCCCACAACAATAAGAAGAATTGAGGATTTAAAAAGACGCTGTCCCCCTCTGCATGAGCAGGATATACTGAAGTTTTCCACTGCGATACTAAGTTGCGGCGTTCGAGCAGTAATACACTCCAGTGATGTACTTCTGAAACCGAACCATCGCTTCCTCTGCTTGCAATTTGATAAATATAGCACTTGGGACAGGTTTGAAGCTTTCGTGTATCATCTTCTGAATGTAGCAGAATTTGCAGAAGTGCTTTTTCGCGGGGCTCCCGTCGGCGAAGCCGTTGGTGGTGCTCGACTAAATACTGGTGGTCGATCAATGATGTCTGAATGCCGACAAGGCCCCGTACTCTGGGATTCGTGCAGTAGAATAAAATATGCCGCCAAACTTCTATGCGCTGCTGAACATACATCAAAGGTTGGCTGCAACAGGGACATTGTGGACATGCACTATAGATGTCCGGGCGCTCAAGGATAGTCTCCCACACCAGTGGCGCCATCCCACTTCTCAAGCGCATAGAGGTCAGTCGCAGTGTTGTGATTTGTGTGGGGTTCGAGGTGTGGGGTTTTGTGTGGGGTCACCCGAAAATGTGGATGTACAATGAAATTTTGTGTGGGGTCAACGTCAAAAAATGTGGGGTATGCAACAATTTTCCACAAAATTGTTGCCAAAGCAAGAAAGAAGCCTGTAATGCAGCCCATTCAGATTCTTTGGGAGGCTGATATACATATTGACAAACCCCCTGTCGACGGAGACATCTAGTTCGCGACAAAAAACGTCCATGGAGGTCGCCTATGTAACTCGAAGTCCTCTTGTTTCATCGCGATGACATATAAAGCAAGTTCTACAAAAGCTGATGCAGCTGTCTAAGTGTCTACGAGCTTCTTAATTTCCTTCAGGGCTTTATGGGAGTATGTCAGTTGCTGAACATGCCGTCAGAACTTCTCCGAAAGCAGGAAACACAAGCAAACGTAAGGGCAACCCTACAGTGCTCACAGTGAAGCCGATTATAAGAGGTATCTGCACTTTTCAAAGCATCCGATGTTGTCTTCCTTGTGGGCAGATAGATTAATGATTTGCTGTTTTGCATATGCTCGTTATACTGTTTCTCCCATTTTCTCAGATCATGGAAGTATCTGTACCTCGACGTGGAATTGTGTGGTAGGATACTCCAAGTACTCACACTACTCGCGTCCAAGTCAATAATACATTTTCTAGGTATTTTCTCACCAGTGTAATATAGTTAACACCAATTGCTCCGTGTGTGCACAGTTGACGAGCCGATCATTCGTCAGTCCACATCTTCCAGGGGAAATTCTGAGTAGGAAACGGGTCCTCGAGGCCTTCATGTTAGCCCACGATGACACATACTGAACTCTTACGCTGTGATTTGTCTTCGCTATCCATGAAAAGCGTTATGGAAGAGCATATGTATCCTGAAATCCGAGAATTGCACCCCGAACGCTTCCAGCGTCGCGTTGTCCACGTGGAAAATTTCGGCGGTTAGGCCTACATAACTTCACCGTCGCTGTAAATAATGACACAACTTCCATACACATAATAGATTAGGACACTGCCAATATAATGGCGTATCCAGAGTTTCCATTTTCCTCTTAACATATTGTATTATCATCGTCTTCTTCTTGAAGGGTCCGGTCTGCAGTGGCGACCTCCACCTCTCCGGTCCCTGCTATACAAGCAGTCGCTAGCGCAACATGACCAAAAATGGTCCTAAAAGACGTATTTAGCTATACTGCAATCTAGAATCCAAGGATATATCATTACAATGCTTGTAACACTATATATATGGCTCTACAAGTTGAAATTTGCTGGAGGAAAATTAACGGTCTTTTTTGGAAAATAATACCTGTGGTCTCCGGTCAGTGTATGACTGCACTGATAACTCGATATGGGTGGAAACCATTATAATGAGCTAATATAGGCTCTTACAATTGTGGGTTGTGGGGTTAGAGCACTCGAAGAACCCAGAATTGTGTGGGGTGACCACTGGGGTCGTCGACGTCGAAGCTAGGGACCCTAGGGTTTACCCCCACATTTTTGTGTGGGGTCAAAGTGCGGAACACCAAAATCACATCCCTGTCTAGAACCAGGTGCATTCATTCCTCCACCATTGTCAAAAATGTTGGTATGAACTTGTGTACTTGTAAACTTGTTCGGCTAAAGCCCGCTTACATCGACATACGGTAAGTCGGTTGGCATCCAGGCCTTGCCGGGAACAACGTTGTGGTATGTGCATACGTTTCGACACTCCCTGGTTCTTACTTCGTGCATGTGACAATGCAGAGCTCAAAGCGCGAGGACGCTTGTCTTGCGACTGGCTGCTGGCAGTCACTGCCAGGCAGTGCTGCCAGACTGCCAGTGCCTGCTTCCGTTGAAGCGTTTGTGTGGGTAGCGGAAAGTGAACGCTTCGATTCGATAAGCTCACGAAGGCAGTGTTTCCTAATATTAGGTCACGCGGTTAACATGCAAGGATAGGGCTCTGCCGTAACGTTGGGCGTTGTGTGTGTGTGTGTGTGTGTGTGTGTGTGTGTGTGTGTGTGTGTGTGTG
>LVLI01000611.1:0-20149 GCA_001687465.1 Halocafeteria seosinensis
GCGTTGAAGGGTGGGTGACCGTGACGTCAATCGCGTATATGCCCTCTGGCTGCATAACCTCGATGTCTGATCTTCTCTTTGTGGTTGCGCTTATCGGCTGCTCCGTTTTCGCCCACATCCCCCAGTACGTGAGTGATCCCGCTATAGAATCCAAAAGTCGTCGGCTTGTGAAATACCATTGAACTTCTGAAGTTCTGACTGGCCTGTGAAGATGAAATGCTGTACAGTACCTGTACTTCAACTTTGCAGCGGACGGTCTCGAGAATTCAATCCCATCGACGCATGTGTTGTCCATTGTCCCGTTTCTTCTTGCGAGCTCGAAACCTTGAAAGTATCTTAACCAACAACGAAAAAGAGTTTGGAAAGACGAAAGCTGCATAAACTGTATTGTGTTTTGCTGGCAACCATGGGGGCATTCATTGCTAAACTGCTCCAAAACTGGTCCGACATGTTCAAGAAACCAGCCCGTATTCTGATGGTGGGTTTGGATGGGGCAGGCAAGACCACCTTGCTGTACAAACTAAAGCTTGGGGAAAATGTACACAGCGTAAGTGAATGACTAGTGATCGTAGCATGCGAATTGAGGAGAGTGTTGAAGTGATTGACACTCGAGGAGATCCTGGGGTGAGAACCCGTTACGTGGAACATGGTCCGAAAGTAGCACGATGTATCTGTAGCTGCAGATTCCAACGATTGGATTCAATTGTGAGAAAGTCCAATTCAAGAATGTGGAGTTCACTGTAAGCAAATGCTCAGAAGTGTGGTATCTCCCTTTCACGTTCTGTAATTGCTCCTATCAAAAACCCTCCAGATTTGGGACATCGGCGGACAACATACTCTACGCAAACTGTGGCATTACTACTACAATGGAAGCGATGCTGTTGTCTACCTGGTAGACTCTGCTGAAGCGCAAGACCGTATCCAGGAATCTAAAGAAGAGCTATTTAGTGTGCTGGATGCTGAGGAACTGCCTCAAGATGCTGCAGTGCTGGTGCTAGCCAACAAGCAAGATCTTCCCAAAGCCTTGAGCCCAAATAAAGTTGCTGAAGCCTTTGAGCTGGAACGTTGTTGCCGGGGTCGTGAATGGTTCGTACAAGGCTGTTGCGCAACATCGGGTGATGGAGTTTTCGAGGGACTTGACTGGCTATCCCGAGTCCTTAATGGACGCAAGAAGTAGTTGCATTACCTGGTTTTTATGAACTCAGTGTTTACACTTTCGAGTTTACTATGAGCATATGGAGCGCTTGCGCTGCCATTCGCTCAATGAACTCTGTGCCTGTTTACAGACATAGGTTGGTTTCTAAGTTTTGCTGCTACTGTGCAAAGGGCGCTCGTCTCTCTTAAGCGTGTGTGTGTGTCTGGTGAACAACGTAGTTTACTACTGTTCAGGAATCAAAATGTGATGGCCGTTTACGGTTACTACATCACGTTTACAGAAAATGTCAAACATCGCTCACTTTAGAAACCAACTCCTCTGGGAAACTTTCCTGTGTCCCGATTAAGTCGTTGCACACAATCCTGTCTACAATCTGTATTCAAATCCGGTATCAGAGCCTTTCTGCATATCCACCCCATTGACAAATTCGTTCCATGGCAAGTTGACAACACCCTGCCAATTCCATACCGGTATCCGGGTCAATATCCGGGCCGAATTTCGGGTTGGCGCACTCCGACAGGTAATATCAATGATCAGTATGTGTGTTGATGGTCCCTTGGAGTGAGGTGGTTGGACTAATTGAGAGGAAGAAAATCGTGCATTAAGTAGGGTGGTATACGATGCAGCACTCACATAAACTCGTACAAAGGGCTGCGACGCCGCTGCTTAGACGCCAAGTTATAGCTAGACAGGGAACATACGCGAATGGAGGCGCATTTTCCCAACGTATAATACAGCCACAGCAGAATCAAGTGCGATGTTATACAGGAGCTCGTCCCAAAAATGCCGTGGAAACAGCGTATCACTTGATTTTTAAGAAGAACGCCACCTATTTGATCTTTATCGTGGCTTCAGCTATGGTTTTAGAAGCTACATACGGATGGGTCGGAGATGGCTTATGGAACACTCTCAATTACGGCGTAAGTATATCGTGAGATTACGTATTTCGTATGCAGTGGCGATGGTGGCCCCCTACTGTGGGAGTGGTGCTCCCCACGTCCGGACTCCCCCTTGTTCTCCCCTAGAAGTGGTCGACCGAAGCTTTTTGTAATTGTTTCTCCCATTTGTGAATGCAGCGAACATACGAAACGATAGACTGGTCCAAGTGGGCTTCTCCCTTAGACGATGAGGAAGATGAAGAAGAAGAGGAGGAGGAAGAAGAAGAAGAAGAAGGAGGCAGTGGTGATGATGAAGAAGACAGTGACGAGGAGGAGTAAGATCAGATACATGCATACATGACGAGCAGAGTTGCGGGACTGGAAGTTAGCCACAGCGTTAGTGAAATTAAATCACTGGTACAATTGTCCCATATCTTTGAGCTGTTTGGTTTTAGAATACGATAAGGTATTCAAATAGCGGTGTGACGAGGCTAGCATCTGAAATAGACAACTTGGGTGTACATTTATACTTCTAATCGGAAGGGTGGCTGTGGTGTACTTGTACATAGAAACCCTTCGTGGCCAAATAAAGCATCACTGTCCTTGTTGTTGTTGCTGGCCCTCCTGTCCGCCTTCCTGTCCTTCCGTTTCTTCTTCATCGCCGACCTGCGAAATAGAAACCAAGTAAGAGGTATCTCAAAGAATGCACTGGCGCGGAGACTTCTCATACCTGCTGCATCAACTCAGCGATGGACTTCTCCAAGTCATCAATGCGATTTCCCATATCATCAATTTTCTCCAGAATCGAGCTCGACATATTTTGGAACCTAGATTGCTGCATGAGTGAGACAGAGTGAATCACTGTTGGGAATGAAGCGTCAGAGACGTGCTCCCTACCATTTGCTGGAGTAAGTCTTGAACCTGCAATGTGAAATACCTCTTGCGTTATACAATGATGGCAACAAAGCCTTGAATTTGACAGATCACTTACAAACTGGGTCAATTCTTCAGGATTCTGGGGAGCATCTTCAGCAGAATGAGAGCCTCCAGCTGCTGCTCCAGTTGTTGTAGAAACCTGGGCTTCTGAGGAAGGTGCCGCTGTACCTGACGACTGCAATTGCAAAAACAACACAGGTAGATCACAATCACAGAAGTAAACACCACCAAAGATGATAGTTTCTCCTAATAAAAGCCACAATGGACAGTGTAGTCTCATTCAAATATCTTCTATTGTTTCAAACACCCAGCAACTTGCGGTCAAAGATTTCCCCGAATATAAATTTCAACACCCATTTCCAAGTATACGAAATCTTTCCTCCCCTGAGGCACTTATTCGACGTCCCCTATGGTATACATAGACGGAGTAGATGCCCCTAAATATCGAAATGAGTTCGTTAACGCTTTTTTCGGTCGTGGGAGCTTTTTTCTCGACTTACCATTGCTCGTAGTTGTATTGAAATTGATGAATACTCCACAAAGTGAGAGAAGGAGAGAAATAGTATCTTCAGAGATAGTCTGGTGGGTCCGAAAAACCGGTGCAACTCTACAATATCTATGACGATTTCCTACGCCCATCCCCAGCCAGCTTCTGTTTCCGGGCCGCGAGCCCGGCCGGACAACGGGACACTGTCAGTCTGTGACAGACTGTCACACTGGGGACAGATTCACAAAGGAACGTTGTTGAACTTGACTTTCGATTGATTTCGTCGAAGTGAATACAAACACTGAGCAGTTTGTCGTATCTGTCGATTTATGGGGACAATGAGGAAGCCTGAGCATGTGCCACTATGGGTTCCACAACGCGCAAATGCGAGGAAAGTCAGTTGACTGTTGCTCCGGGATACAGGATTCTCGATGCGTATCTGTACATGGGACTACTTACTCGAGTTAGCGTTCGTGTTCCAACCTGATAAGTTCCATCCTTATCGTCACTCATCTCTGAGTGCTTTGAACGGTGTCCCCCGGCAGCGAACTACATGTATAACAATTTGGATTGCGGTCTCTGACATGTTGTTTGCAAGGTGTACATGATTGGAATTCGTCAGGAGATCGTGAGGTAGTGTATGACGAATCCAGATGCTTATCCTAGCAGGTTGTCTGGTGGATTTCCATTCAGTGGACTCATTGGTTACAGCATGTAAAGCGAGACGTTGGCTCTGCCACAAGAGGGGAAGAGTGTGTGAGGTACGGAGTCAGTCGGTCCCTGGATAACTACCTGGAGACAGGGCTATGTGCTATTGTATTACACATCCACAGAACCATGGAAAGGGAACTACTGATTTCTGGCGGCCTCGAGTTCCTTCCTTCGGACCATATTCCCAATCACTCGAACTTCTAGTGATCCGAAGACTTGTCGAGAAGTATCCGTTTCTGCGGCAAATATCAACATTGCCGTTTCATTCTTCACCGAAATTCCAATGTCACCCCGGCAGACGAATTCTAGATCCAATCTATCGTCTTTGTCAACGTCTACGAAACGGATTGGTGGGCTTATTGTACAACCACGTTGTGTATCGAGGAAAAATTGTGTTCCCATGCGAATGCTTTCTGGAACGATGTCTGTAGCATCCGTGTTGCTATCACTGAGAATGCTAGTTTTGAATCCTCTAGCTGCGCAAGGGAGAAGAGCAGCCTGCCCTGCCCTCTTGGAGTTGACAAGCACATCTACATCTACGTCTACGGGAGTAGGTAAGGCAGTGTTGGAAGCGGTTGTGCTGGGACTGGAACTGCTAGAGGGTTTAACCGTGGTGGTCGAGCTCATTGAAGGCGTTGGCGTAAAGGTCGACGTTCGGGTAGAGGTAACTGTTGGTGATGAAGACATTGTCACCGACGGTGTGGCGGACGAGGTAGCTGTTGGCGTCGAAGACGACGAGGTAGTGGGGCTTGTAGAAGCTGTTTGGCTAGGTGTAACGCTTGGTGAAGGAGAAGGAGGTGCACCAGCCCCTTCGACGCAGTCAATTGGTGAAAAATCTACGTTTGCCAGAATAGGTAAGCAGTTAGGGACTTGCCACCATATGTGTCCGAGCCATTCCGAATTAAACAGGGTCCCAGTGATAGATACCAGGTCGTTAGAATTATCATTGCTTACTGTTATACGATCCGCTCTCGCTCCAGCGATCCCTCCTCCACCAGTGGAATAGACTGAGAAGTGAGCCTCTATCTGTCCAGAAAGAGAGCTAATCGAGCCAAACAAACCTCCTCCGTCGGCGCTAACGATATCGCCAGATGCATACGTGTTACGTAGCACGACAGTGCCTCCGCTTTGTCCTGCTTCATTACCCGTAATTCCACCTGCTGTGGAGCCATTAATTACTCCCCTTGAAAAGCAGTCCTTTATTAGAACGCTGCCTGATTCTAGTGCTGCAAAGTTACCTACGATACCTCCAGCTCCATCTCCACTAATAGCACCTAATGAGTAGCACTCCGAGTATTCATTCCCAAACGAGCTTTTTTGCCCGGCCCATCGTCCTCCTATACCACCAGCGTGTTCACCAGTAATATCTCCAGTTGAGAAACATCGGCGAACAATGACGGTTCCATCTGTGAAAGCCGGGCGAAACCCAGTTATACCTCCGGCCCCCTCTCCGCTTATTTCACCATACGAGGCGCAGTTTTCGATCAGAAGTTCTCCACCATGACCACCTCCTTGAGGCGCTACAATACCGCCGGCTACTTGTTGTATTTCACCGGTCGACCACGAGTTGGTAATAACCATCTTTCCCCCATTGCCCCCACCCCTAGCCCCAGCTATACCACCACCAGCTAGGCTAATACTTCCACTAGAGCTGCAATAGTCAATGTTAACATATTGTTGTTGCTTTCGCACCACGAAGCCGTTGCCTTCCCCTGGAAAGCCTGAACCAAGCAAAACCCCGTTTTCCAAATGCACGTGTCGAATCGTCGGGGCTTGGGCAAAGGACGAAGCGGTGGACGCGAACATGCCCTGAAAACCGGTTAAACCAGTCAAGTCAATAGTCAAGTTGGCACTTCCTTCAAAAACTTCGTCAGCATCCAAAGAAATAAAATCCGCATCGGTATTCGCACCGAACGCGCCAGTCCATACAAAACTGCAAGTTAGTGCAAAAGTCTTCAGGCTTTGGTCGTAGTCTATACAATCGAAGTCTCCATCGATCGCTTCTTGACGTCGATCGGCAGCGTTTGCTACATGAACGAACCCTACAATAACTGCTAAGCAGACGGAAAGGGTCCTCGCTCCTGCCATCTTCACAATGGGAGGCACGGAATCTCGGCCACACCTGCGGCAGTGTATTAGAAAAAGCTTAAATGTGAGAAAGCATATATCGAATAAGCCAATGACACTTCTGGTATCAAGGAACCTTGTAAGTAAACAAAATTGTCACTCTTCAGGTCTTGGTATTTCGTGCCGCTAGTGTAGAGCTCAACGATAGTTCAGGTCGACAGCGTGATCCATGCCGGAAATATAAGAATACGTACCAACAACACTTCCAAACTGAATTACAGGCTTAAGCGATAACAAGCGGGTCCAAACGAGTCTGGTTGACCAGAACGCTTGTGTCCCCCTGCAATAGTAAGGCTGCGCTGGCGAAAGATTGCTATTCCTTTTAATCCCCAAAGGATAAGTCGTGTGTGTTTGTCTGTGCCTGTGTGTATTTTACCTGGATACCTGACAAACCTATCGAGAAAATGGTAATTAACGAGCAGGCAACCTACCCAAACGGAGGCAACGGCTCAGTAGGTAATACCTACTAGGTATGACTCAGTAACCGCCACTGCCAGTGGCGACTGAGTGGCCCACTGGCCGCTCGCTCAAAAGTTTATGGGGCAAGGGTCTGAACCTATGCTATTGTTGTTCTGTGCGCTGTGATACTTGTTTACGGGGCAACAACGGGGGAAGTAGGGACAACTAGAAAATCACTACAGTATTTCAAGACCCGGCACACACACAAATGTGGCAGATAGCCCACAGGCCAGGAATTTGACCGCATCCTCCTGACGAGGATGTACACATCCTGGCTGAGGTCGAGAGAGACGAAAATGCGCCACTGGAATTTCTTGGGCTTGTCTCCTTGTTCGTCCGTCAGCTGTCCTGCTGCATCCAGCTGCCGGTGGGCCATCAGTCACATCTTCGTCGTCCTGCTGTGGCCTCAAAATCTGTGGCCCAGGCTGTGGGTGTGGGACGCCGCCAGTAAGCCTTAACCCATGAGCAAGCTGCTTTCCAATGTGTCTATTCGTCGTTTAGAGCAGCATACCATCTCATCTTGATATATATACATGTATGTGTCTGCTCCAAGATTCCGGTGTGAGGGGGCGGGGGCCAAACTCCGCGGTGCCGCACGTTGCTATCTGAGGAGTATTCGTTCATTTGGTGGGCTGTGACTACTACATCCGCATGTGTACGTCAGTTGAACGCGCTTTTGCTACGCGCAATGTAGCAAACGCGCGTTCAATTATGGCGCTGTTGCTGTTGTGTGCTCGAATCGAAACCGAATCGAAGTCCGCTTGTCGCCGGCTCTCTTGTGCCGGACGAAGAGCTAGCGAGATTCGCTTAACAAACATGTTTCCCAGCAACTATAAGACATTTTATATATTATTTCAACATCGCATGCTATACTTGTCATGTTCCTCACCATGCGGCTACCACAAGTACCGGGAAAATCGTCCTTATGGATCATAGCCCTCCTGTTCCAGGGCCCCTTTCCATTCCCCTGTACTTTGTCCCTACCGGGATCTGTGAACTCCGGCCGTTTCGAATTCTCCGTCCCCGCAAATGTTGGCTTCCCGAGGCATTATCAGTACATGGCGCAGGTTTGATTGTGCATTTCAGGTCAATATAGGTATATTATCATAGTAGTCACTAGATCGAGTGGCTAGTTTCTTTGAAACAGCCGTAGAAAGGGAGTGAAAAGCATCAGACTCCCCGTGTCTTTACGTCATCAACTTACGCAAGCTGCAAATATAGAAAATAGCATGGCGCGCGTCGCTACAGAGGCTGCTCCAGTCTCATTAATGTCGAATTTCGACAGAAGCGAAAGCAATAGTGCTTCATATAGCAATGGTGGCTTCAAACCATCTGCCAGCTATGGGCGGAGTCCGTGGGAACACCATCATTATACAGTCTCTAGTGAGCCTGAAAGCCCTCCCATAGACAATGTGATAGGTTGGGTGATTCGGGGAAGTGTTCCTCCTACTTCAGTACAGAAAGATGTAAGTGAATAGCCAGTCTATGCTCCTGTATAAGAGGGAGGTAGTTAACGTGTGCCTTCAGCGAGCAGCTCAGCGGTACTTTTTGTTCCCTTTGAGCTTCCCTCTGTGGCTGCCCTTGCTGTAGGGACAACTCCGCCCGGCTTATATAGCGTGTGTTGCGTATTTTACGCGTTCGAAATGCCTGAAATAATGGTACCAATTTGTGATTTGCAGAAGAAGCTATGCTGTTGCACTAAATTAGGCCGGCGCAAACGCCAAGAGGTGCGTGAGAAAAGAGCAAAAATTCGGAGTGACCTTGAACCCTTCAATTTTCGGTCATTTTATTCATGCAGGATCGCTTACTTGCTTGTCCTCAAATCAAAGACAGAGAGGATGTGGGGTTCTATGGTGTCTTCGATGGTACCGTCGGAGATGACGCTGCGCACTTTGTCCAGTCGTATATACTTAGAGAATTGGTGGGAACGGAAGTAAGTTAACGCTGCTGTTCTCGCAGCCCAAGACCCCGCATCTCATACGTGTTCTTCGCTCATTTCTGGTGTTCCAGGAGTTCGAGAACATCTTAGATATGTCTCACATGGAATTTGAATCGCCCAAAGCACGATCTGCTATTCGCCGTGCCCTTGAGCTGGTACGTTATAGACTACCGTCTCTGGTATCCACCAAGAGTTGCAATCCGGAGCGTCAATTCTCTACTCTGTTTCGGCAGGCATACCGAGAAACTGATTCCAATTTGCTGGAACACTGCGCTAAATACCGTCTAGATTATGCTTCGTCTACGGCTGTAACTGCTCTCATAACTGGCAAATTGTTGACTGTGGGTAGTTTGGGGGATAGCCGCATAGCCATCGGAAGGGAAAGACGAGGAAGCCTAATCGGCGAATTCTTAACCCGAGATCACAAACCGGACCAACCTGAAGAACTCAAGCGGATACAATCCGTAGGTAGAAAGAATTTCTAGCTGCCCTTTCGATTTTCTCTCTATATGCGATTCATGTGGATTTGATGGTGCAGACCGGAGGATCTCTAACGTACTTACACGGGGGTAAACCTTTCTTACGCGGGGGCGATTTCTCTCGTCGACAACAACGCGGAGATAGACCGATGCAGTTGAACTACAGCCGAGCATTCGGTGGGAAAGACTTGAAGTGCTTTGGATTAAGCGCTTCGCCTGATATAACTCAGCTAAGTTTAGATGAATCAGATCACCTGGTGATCCTCGCGAGTGATGGCTTGTGGGATGTGGTCGATGCTGATACGGCTGTGCGCATGGCTTGGCATGCGTATATTAATGGAAGGGATGCGTCGGAAGACCTTTCCGAATTCGCTTTGAAGCAGCACGACTACCGCGGGTCTATTGACAATGTTACTGTAGTAGTAATATTTATGCAGCATTAGGGTGAAGACTGCCGCTGTTACATGTGCGTGCAACCTCTGTGTTGCTCGCGAACTATCAGTCATTCAAGAAATACTAACATATGTTGACAAAATTCTGCTAAGAGTAGCCGTGTATGCGCCTCTCTACATCTAAGCAGTTGCTGGCATGGTCAAAAATCCCAAAAATCAAACGGATCATATCGGGGTTGGCCCCAGTGGTGTTCGTGGTGTTCTTCCTCTTTTCCTTCATCTTCAGTGAGGCTGTGCGCACTATCAGGTTTTAGTGCTGTGTCAGACGGAACAAAATTGGGAGCATTTGCTCTTGATAACGGTGACTCCTCTGCAACCCACACTCTGGAAGATTCCTCGGTAGTGCTGTACGTATTATCAGGTCTCAGTGCTGTGTCAGATGTTGGAACAAAATTGGGAGCATTTGCTCTTGATAACGGTGGCTCCTCTGCAACCCACACCCTGGAAGATCCCTCGGTAGTGCTGTACGTATTATCAGGTTTCCGTGCTGGTTCAGATGTTGGAACAAAACTGGGAGCATTTGCTGTTGATAATGGTGTCTCCTCCGCAACCCACACTCTGGAAGATTCCCCGGCCGTAGACGACTCAATATCTAGCGAATGTTCATGTGGCAGCGACGAAGCAACTCTTGAATCGAATCTCTGGGTTCCATAGCTACCGGACCAATCGCTAGTCCATGCCTCCACTCCCACAGGCTGTTGTCCGCAAGATTCATCATGTGAACTACGGTGAGTTCTCGTGGAGGGCTGGGTTATCGTGGTGGCTTCATCGATGTCAGATCCTTCAGACTTGGCGTGTCCAACTAAGTTTAGGTTACTTGATGCTGTTGTTCTGAAGAAGAGGGAATGCAGTAAACTTTTGGCAGTGGAATTGTACACTGCAAGGCAAATAATCCACTCAACCGTTGGAAACAAGGCGGAGAAACATGGTGAACCAGATTCAGCCCTTAGGTCAACTCCATGAAGGCCACTATGAACTTGCAAAGTCCAGGCCCCTTCAAAACCTTCAGCATGGCGGTTTAATATTGTCTTATTTAAGCCATTCAATGTATCGCAATGTAATCGATTCTTCTTCGCTTCATCCGCCCAGACGTTTATACAATTGTGTATTGAGGCGTCAAAACTACGGGCCACGTCTCCAAGTTCACATTCTGCGCCCGTATCAGGTTTTTCCACTGGCCAAAGATAACCTAACTTAACTGTTTGCCCCAAATCTGAGCTCTGAAACGTAATAATCTGAGTGCCTTCCATCGTAGTGAACAATGCCTTCGTATTCTTCATTGACGCAGTTCTCAGAAACTGCACCCCCGCAGAGCACCATGGCCCAGAGGACAGTCGGTCTGCTATGTTTAGCAGGCGTTTCCATTTCTCGGGGCATGTTTCCGTCCTGTAACATCCGTACAATACAAATTTCAGAAGTACAAGACTGTGTGAGTGCCTGTCAGTACTTACAGGAGTGGGCATCTAGCTGCAACGTGAGCTCTAACAATCCCTTCCTCAAGGTTAAATGTATTCACCGCAAGTTTGTTCGCAAAAACGTTTGTTATACCGCGACCACTTGAATGAAATTCCATTGCGGCGAATGGGAGTTGCTGGACTGAAGTGCATTGACGCAGTTGCTCCGCGGATTTGTCCACCCGGTCTCGCTGCGCAATAGAAAAAGTAGAACATCGTCCGTGACCAGTAACAGCAGCCCGAACGTCGATACCCTCAACTTACCAGAAGAGTATGTCTAAAAGTTCGGCGATCTTCGGTATTATTATTCCCCAGAGGCATGTTTTCTCTGTGGCCTCCCGATGCATACGCGGGCTGGATGGAGGTAAGAGAAGCAAAATAAGTCAATCGTCTAGATGTCCGCGTGAAAACGCCTTTCAAACGTACCAAGGAAACTACATGATATGCTGACTGGGGATCTGGTGCAGTCCCGCCACTCGCATTCGTTGTTTTGGAAGCACTCACCGAGTCGTGCACTTCCGCTGTGGCTGATCCTGTATCGCGGTCAGTGTAGCTTTGCTGCTCGGGAATAACACACTGGCCTTCTATTTTTCTGCTAACACAGCGGCCACAGGGAACGACACCGTCACATTTTCTGCGTATTTTCCTGCAATTCGTGCATGCTCGGGATACCTGGGCTCCTTTGCGGGGTCTCTTTTTGACCCCAAACACGGATCGTCTCTTGCCTCGTTTCCTGCGGGTGGTACTCTGGTTTCCGTTTGCCTCCGATTCGTTCGAAGCCGAGGCACCTGTGTCAGCCCCTGGCGCTGAAAACGCATGCATCTCTTGGGAGGAGTGGGAATGAGGTTTATCCACTTCCTCGGTGCTGCTCGAACAGGTGCCTGCCACTTGGTCCTTGTCCATATTCTCTCGTCCTCTGTTTTCTTTCAAACTGTAATACCTTTTGATTCCACACTAAAATGAAGCCAAAAAAACGAGTAGAAGCACCTAAATAGGGCGTAGAAATCCTTGGACAAGTGTTCCTCCGCCTTCAAGCGGTGCCCAAATGGCACTGAAAGCTTGCACCACAGGCTTCCTCGCACTCTCGTGGCTGGATCCATTCATTGGCATATGTTCACCAATCCTTGAGGTAGTCACCATTGTATTGCATGTCCACAGCCATGTCCATGACATGCATGCACGCACCGAAAAATGATTTGGATTGGATGACGTATCGTACAATCTTTTCGTCGACTCATGTTTTGTTGGCTGATTAAATAGCGTTTGGTAGTCTTAGTTCATGTTGATGGTTTATATACCGGTATTCGTAGGGACAGAGGATACGTAAGTCCTCTTAAGCTGTGTTTTCTGGACGAGTAAGCCCCGGGAAAGCTGCAAAGATCGTTTGATCCATTCCACTACCTTTGATATATACACGAAGCCAAGCCGTGAATAATGGAAGAAGCACTCAACCCTCATAAAATGAAGGTTGCTGAGCTCCGTGAGGAGCTCGAGAAACGCAATCTTCCCACCAGTGGATTGAAAAATGAGCTACAAAAACGATTGGAGCAAGCTCTAGATGGTATGTAGGGCCATTTGACTATGTATGGGATCTTCCCAAGACATCCAGGGGCTGCAGTAGGGATGATACGAATGGAAGGTTCTTTCATGTGGGATATCTTGGTTTATTCAATGCTATAATAATGTGTTTTCTCCCTGTAAGCTTTGCTAAGGGAGGTATCGTCGACCCCTGGTCGTCCGGCTCCCTGTGGGTTCAGCCTTTGAGTATGCCTGCACCATTTTTGTTATTTTGTGGTGAAGTTCATCGTTTTGAAAAAAATGGCCCTTTGCAGAAGAAGCGTTTGGAACCTCTGAACTTAATGATGGTACGTCTTTCACTCGCAATAGGATAGAATGTGTTTGGAAGTGTATGTGTACTTGGAACCGTGTTGCAGAATCAACTCCATCTCCTGAATTCCAACACTCTGGAGAAACAAACACCGATGAAAGTGCTACACAGCAACGCTTAAACGAAGACAGGAGAGCCTCCACGACGACAACTGGTCAGAATGCATCCGAGGGTGAGGGGCAGCCTGTGAAGCAGCAGCAACAGGAACCGACAGCTGCTGCTGGTTCTGCAGCATCGACGGCGCAACAAACCCAACCCACGGAGGCCGAAAAAGACGCAAACGACAAGCTTTTACAACGAGCACAAAGATTTGGTCTATCTACAGCCGAGACAGAAGCTGCCAAAGCAGCGAAGCGGGCTGAACGTTTTGGGTTGCAAAAGCCGGTTGCCGGGAAACCAACGGCTGGTGATAGCAAAAAGATTGGAGGCCTTGAGTTGGATGAAGATCAATTACACAAGTTAGAAATGCGTGCCAAAAAATTTGGTACCGTCACACCTGAAGCAGCAAAGACTTTAGAAGAAAAGAAGAAGATCGAAAGGGCTCAACGGTTTGGACTACCTCTGAAAGAGGAAACAACGAAAACTCCAGCAAAGGGAGAAGCCGCAAGTGGTGTTGCTGGCAAGAAACGAAGTAGGCCAGGAAGGGGTGGTGGCCCACGAGGAGGTGGTGGACGTGGTGGACGAGGACGTGGAGGTTTTAGAGGCGGAAGAGGAGGACCTAAACGTCAACGTGGGGGTCTCTTCGCGTAGGCAGGGACTACTGTAGATTAGTGTCCCGATTCGACATAGAGTTTTCTGTAAGAGAGACTTATCTCTGTGAGTTGGGATGTAGCGCAAAGGATTGTCGTGGACGGCATTGTCTACGTCCAGTTAGTGAGCGGTTCTCGTCACCCCTGCGGTTCGGTGTGGAGTATTGATGGTTTTGCTAGCTCGGGGGTCATTTTGTGTGTTCCCCCTTGGATGGTTGAAGTTGTGAACGTCCAGAACGTTCGCGAAAAAATGTACACTGTGAAGTTCGACTGCTCAAAGCTTCACTAGCCTTTAGTCACGCATCTCACACGCCTTCCAGGAGTTGTAGACAGCTCTGATGCACGAAAACCAATTAAATACATCATCAGTAAGCATAATAATCCCGGGGTTTCGATTGCCGCTTCTTATCTCCTACCAGGGACGAAAAGAATGCAGAATTCTTCTTCGCAGCGCTTCACAAGCCCCGACGCACACCAACTTCCATCTATAATAAAGGCATGGATAAGGGTAGGGCTACATCATGGAAAGAGAACGAGGAGACTCATCAAAGGTGCGGACTTACTTGGGTTTCGTTGTACTCCTTTGGAGATTGCTTACAGTTGGTGCAGAACTGGACGCTAATGGTGACGACGAGGCACGCCAGTATTTCGCGTCCAAGTTTACGACCAAAAAATATCGCGTGTGGAAAGAAAAGTTCCGACAAGATCTGGTAGAGCGGGATCTGGAGGAGCTTCTCGTAGCACCAGAAAATAGAGAAGGTGACTATTCGCATTGCTTTACGCGGGAATTCGCTAGCACTTTGCTGTATCACCGTCACGGGAAGAGAGGTAAGAAAGCTGAATGGCCTGCTGAACTGACAGCCCCTCTCAAGAAAAAGCTGAAGGCCCAAACAGCTCGAGGAATTCCGGAAGAGGCGCAGCATGTAAAAGAAATGACAATCAACTTGTGCAGCAATGATCCTGACCTGCAGCATCTCCTCGGAAAAGCACAGCGCTTCAGTCTCACAACATATCGCCGAAGGATTTCTGATACCCTGGAAGGGAAAACCGGAGGCACAAGCAAAGCCTCAGTGCTGCCTCAAAACTGGGAAAAAATGCAGCCGGATTTGGCGCAAAATTGCTCAGTATGATCCAAACATACAACACTCCGCAGGCGTTCTTGTTTCAGTTAGATGAATGCGGAGTGAGATTCTTGAACGCGCAGAAGACAACGATTCCTGTGGGAACTGAAGCTGTTTCCTTACTTGGATCAAACGAGAAAAGACAGATCACCATGACTCCTGTGGTGAATGCTTGTGGAGACACACACACACAAATGTGACAGATAGCCCACCGGCCGGGAAGTTGACCACATCCTCTTAACGAGGAGCGGTAAGCGCCCGTGTGGAGAACTGCTGTTGACTCATGTTGTTGTTGCCGGCAAAACAAACCATCTTCGCTTCGACCCAATAGGGCCGCATGGCATGGCTATTTCAGCGAACCACGAATACCTCATGCATACAAATGAGAGTAATACCAACCACTGGATGTCTCAAGAGTGTCTCGAGGAAATCGTGGCCAAATTGCATGAGCATGTGGTCAGACTCCGCCACTGTTCCCTCATTGCCAAAAGGCGATCTTAGCGCTTGATTGTGCACCCGTGCACACCAAAAAGTCATTCCGCGAAAAGATGCAAGAAGAGTATCCATTGATTGACTTGAGCTACATTCCGGTCCGTATGACCTGTAAACTGCAGCCTTGCGATTTGAGTTTGTTCGGTGTTGTAGCGGCCAAGTTAAGAGCGTCCAGCTCCGATTTCCTGCGGGCAATCTCAGACGACGCAGATGAGGCTGATTTCGGGGGGATGGGGTGCCATTGCCTTCTGGAAAATTTGCTGAACAAAGCAATTCCGTCCGCGTTTAGCGAAATTTCCCCGCGTACCATCATTTCCGGGTTCGAACAGTCTGCGGCAAATTGCTTCCCACATTTGAAACATGGATTTTACACAGAGACTAGGGATATAATACGTACCAACAGCGCGGAGCATCGGAGCATTGCGCAGGCCATTGAGGAATCAAAGCATTGGCCCGACTTCTTTGAGGTAAAGCGGTTCAAGCAGTTTATGCTGGGAGATCCTCTTGCTGATATGACCCGTTCTGAGTTAGGGCTGATGTGCAAAGCAAGGGGTTTACCGATACTAGGGCTCCGAAAATCCTTTCTTGTAAAGCAGCTACAAGAGGCCATTGACCAAGAGGAGCAGTCGGATTCGGATCCGTGTGTCGACATCGACGTTCCACCAGGTATGTTTGTCGTGTAGAAGTTCTTGCAGGAAGACAAAGAAGAACAGCGCATTCTTGTCAAGTGGAAAGGTGATCCAGACACTGAAAACTCCTGGGAGTATGTGCCATCGCTCCAGGAGGACCTCGGTAAGGAGTTTGAGGCTTTCTACGACCAATTTTTGCAGTTGAGCCTCGGGACTGTCCCATCCATGTTCTCCACTCCTATGAAAATATAATTCATGTAAGACAAATGTAGTACAATACGCATGTATTTTTTTATATTTTGATGGTTCACACTCCATGAAACACCTTCAAATCATCCAAATATGACCGTTTTGTAGAAGCGGCCCTTATTTCTGCATCCTAGGGTATGCATTACAGTAATAACTAGAATAAAAAGAAAATAATAATATAGAACAAAAAAATAAAGAGAATGGTGAAGAGAACGATGATGATAGTGACTCGATCCCTCGAGCGATAGCTGACAGGTGTGACTTGATTCCTCGCGCCATCGTCACTTTGCGGTTGTAACAAAGACGTTCGACATTGGTCATCCTGAGCCTCATGCCCTTCTCCACCAGCATACTCTTCAACGTAATAGTACCTACCGACTAGAGCTAGTATAACGACTTGAATACCGGTTGCAGTCGCGTACAGAACAAATGAATTGCCATATGTGATATCCCAGAACTGATGTGACTCAACTCCACAGTCCTTCTCCTTAAGTAGATTCAACAATTCGTCCATGTTGCTAGATGGGGACGCCACGACCCTCATTAGTATCGTGACAACGACGAGATTAAGAGCTGTACAACAACGTATGTCACTTCACTGTGGTAAGCTCTCTATCCCGTGTGTGGCAAAACAAGAATGCACATACCCGTGGCTGCTGTTAGGATCGCCTGGCGCTTAAACGTTGAGAATTGTTTGAGTTGGATAAGCATGAGTAACGGCGAAGCTGTTGCACCAAAACGCCCCACATTAAACTTGTGAAGAGTGTCTGTATCCTGATTAACACCGTCATGTTCATGTTGAAACCGTAGGACGCACGTCTGTAGATGCATGTACACAAATGCATGTAGGATACACATACTGAATAAAAACACAAAGCATCGTTATGAAAATGTGCTCACATCACCGTTTCCAAATTTGATTTGGAATAAGCCAAATTGGTAACGGGGAGGGGGAGCGTATTCGTCTTGTTGGCCCCATTCCGGCAGTCCAGCTGCGACGGACACCAACACCAAGCACACAAAAGTGGCGACCCCTGTAAAACGGCGACGTGGGATTCATTTGAATGTCACTCAAGCACTCAACAGATACATACGGATGACCCGGACGCGGTTTACATGCAGCTCGGACACTCTAGATTGATTTTCCTGTAATGGCAAGGATGGTTGAATAGTGCAAACACACAGCTTCCTTCGGCTGGGAGTCCTCGTCCCCCTTCTCCACATCATTTCCTAGTGGTGAAAATTCTATTGATACACAAAATATGCACTGCTAGTTCCCCTATTATGCACTACTTACCGCCATCTGCGTCGGAGAATACTGTACACTATACCAGCGGTACATTTCGTCGAAGTCCAACGTAAAAAGGAGATTCCAACCCTTGACACCTGCATAGCGTAACACATAAGCCATATCATTGACGAGCTTGTTCAGCCACGAAGGTGAAAGCACGAAAAAGCCAATGGACGGGGGTAAGAAGGGGAACTACTGGAAGTAAAAAAGGCCATAAATGCTCGAACGCACCATTCGCGAGGGATTGCGGTTGAGACACGGAACCAATGACGATCTGCACAAACAAATACCAAGAGATGGAAGGTAGCTGCTAGGATCTGCCTGTTAGCACTCTCCCTAGGTAGCCACCGGTCACAAGATCGCCGGTTGTAGAAGCTCACCTGCGCGCGCCATGTGACTCCAGCGGAGTCCAGCGGCTGAGAGCAGGTCGTCTTGGGTTGGTCGGACCAACTTGGTCCTGCGGATTATACCAGGGGAGCCGCGCCATCTTCTCACTCAGGTATCAATCAATATACGAACTAAAAGCTGCTAACATTGACAAGAGCTTCCGTGTTCCACTATGATGGTCCCTGGAGTTCGCGTAGAAGCAGCTCTTCGGTCTTCCAAGAACTGCACGAGCGCCATCAGAGGCAATATGAAACTAAATCCGTAGGATAGTTTTCTAACACTTAGGATCCCATACTACAAATTGTTTGCCTAGTATCTGCAAGAGATGGGGAGCTTCACAGTGTAACAGTTGCGACTCAACTTGCGAAGTACTCGGCCATTTCCTGTCTTGCGACGGTTATTGACGGAACCGCAAGTGTTGACAATACCCTGTGTCGATAGGGTTGTAAAGCTACAAACAAGTGGCAGTGAATTAAGTACGCAGGTAGTTAAGTATTTTATGAGAGGTCGCTTGCATTTGTGCATAGGCTTATACAGTAGGTAGTTGTACGTCAGCGAGTTTGTTCGGACCTTGTACGGAGTTCGTGTGTACCGAGAGCATCGAAACACTGACAATTTGTCAGCATGCGCAAGACATTGCAGGCCATAGTACTTACTGGAGTGATAGTTTGCCTCGGAACCTTCCTTGTGAGGGTACATGAGAGATCATTACGGTCTATGCGTAGTGCGAGGAGCTCCAAGCTGGAGTCGGGAAACCGTCGCATAGAAATCGGTCCCCATGCCCCCGTATTTCGATACTTTGCAGACAAGACCAAGCAGGGATTCCTCCAAGTAGCTTTCGCCAAAATTGTTGAGCGAGATCCTCATAGAGCAGATATTGGACGTAAAGTAGAGGGACTCTCCGCGAGGGAGTTTACTCAGACGCGTTGGTCGATAGAAACGGGCGAAGAGAGAATCCCCACGACAGAGATTGACCTTTTGCTGCGCACGAAAATAAGAAGATGTACAGAGGATGATCATGACGATGAAGTAATTATAATAGTTAGAGCATACATTCCGGAAGTAAGGAATCGATGGTTTTGTTATCGCTAGTACTATCCGCTTACGGGATTCCCTACATTTCCTTCCAGGATGAGACGATTATCAACGGTGATCTAGTTCCAGCAAACTCCCTCAAAATTTCGATAGAGATTGTCAAATGGTAAGTGGGATTTAACTAATGTTCTAGGTACTCGTGCTTGCATTGAGTACTGATGGAAACTCTACAGGAATTTCTGCGGAACATCAAATAGACTTGACTTTGTGTTCGGGCTTGAGGGGAAAAACTTGAAAGATGACGACTTTTCAACCATTAAGAATCAGGCGGGTCGATTAGAATTTGACGATGTATTCTTTTCTAAAATTGGGGAGCAGTAAGTCTACGCTCCGATGTTGTTGCACCAACGGTAGTCGGTATTGCAAAATGAAAATGTATCTACAGGCAAAGTCAGGTATATATCGATCTCGTCACCAACGAAGTTACAGTCTCCTTTGGACATTTTAGGGGTCGCTTACACTACGAATCGACTATTTCGGAGCCAGATGATGAAAGACTTGTGGAGTTTGGAGAGAGCAAACTAGAGTTCTTTGGTGATACTCCCTTATTCAAATACTACTCCTTGGAAGAGACGAATGAATACGTGCAAGTGAATTTAGCGAGAGTGATTGAAGTCAATGCCCAAGGCAATGATACCTATCGTCATCTTGACCTCCCGGGTGAGAGTTTCATGCATACGGAAAGCACCATACAAGGGGATAAGGGTCATGAAGAAGTTACCGAACTGACGTTTTCATTGGATACGACAGTGACGGATTGTAGCAAAAAGAGTGAAGATGATGTGTCAGTGACCTTGACAGCGTTTATCACGGAAGTAAGAATGGTTTGCAAGTCTTCATGGTAGTAAGCAAGTGTACTGGCCTTATTGCTGTGGGTTTGGTTTGCGAGTGCAGAAAGCAACTACCGTCCGCGGTGTGTCGCTCCCCGCTCGTTCAGTAACCTTCGCACTCAACATAAAGGATTGGTAAGCTCACGATTCTTACTTCGTATCATTGCATCTTGAAGACTTTTATTTCACTGGACATTTCAATCAACCCACTCAGGAAATTCTGTGACAAGCGGAATCACCTAGATTTTCGTGTCGAATTTGAGGGTAACTATTTGTCTGAGACACCGTTAGGACTCCAATTCGATGGAGGCCGCCTTGACTTTGGTAAGAGACTTAGCGA
>LVLI01000612.1:0-50203 GCA_001687465.1 Halocafeteria seosinensis
TTCCAATCGTCGCCGTGTCTCTGCTTCATTAATGTTGGTAGTTAGGGTATTTCGCCTTTCAATGCTCGCTTGACTGGTTGGCATCCACGCTTGGTAGCCGAAAAAAGCGACCCTGTTTCACTCTCAGCTAGACTGCACCAAGTGCATCGTCTGAACCCTTAAATGGGCCACTGAAGCATCTCCATACGTCTGACTTTCGCATCCTATTGGCAGATACTCGGAACTGGTACTGATATATCTTCTGCGGATGCTTGTATATCGTTCCACGGGGCTATATCCTGCAATTTCCAAGTCTGATATTTGGCATTTGAGTTTTGCCAATTGGGCACACCCTCGACCCCCGTGCCCGTGTGCCGCGCCGCGGCGCGGCACAGGGGGGGTCGTGCCTCGTGCCGGCACGGTGTGCCCCAACACTGGTCTGGAACCACTGTATCTCGAACATTTGATTGTCGTGTTGTGGCAACATTTGACAATGGTGCTGATGGTGCGGAGGCTCGCAGCGAACTAGAAGTAAATCACAATCGCACAGAGAGGATAAGACGGGATTGATAGATGGTACTACTCAATCATGGTTTAAATTTGTGTAAGATCTTCAACGGAAAAGTTTGCTTAGCTCCCTGCACTACTGGTAGGGACACTCGAGAAGGACAACCGCCAAGAGTATCCAATATCTAGGATATCTGTGGCAATGGCAGGAGTGTCTACTTGTTGGTGTGTTTTGAATATTCTGATAATATATTGGTATATTATTGAATTATCCAGTCTAGTACCTAGACTTCACCACCTCAACGCTATTTTTAAGAGTAATAGATAAATGATTGTAAAAAGTTAGTGTAACAGTTTACAGTACACACACACATATCCACACACATGTGACAGATAGCCCACCGGCCGGGAAGTTGACCGCATCCTCTTAACGAGGAGCGGTATGCGCCCGTGTTAAGCAGCGACGGGCCCGCTGTTTACAGTATTATAAAAAGAGATTCAAAAGCTAGCGTGGAGCGTGAAGTATTGGGATAGCCTTGTGGGCGCAGGCATGGCTCCTCCCCCGATGCCTCCTGAGCTTAACCAGTGCTGTGTTCCCCCACGGCGCATGTCAGCAAGGCTGCAGGAACAGCGGGCCCGTCGCTGCTTAACACGGGCGCTTACCGCTCCTCGTTAAGAGGGGTGGGCTATCTGTCACATTTGTGTGTGTGTTTTGAAAAACCCTATTGTATAGTGTACCACAGAAAAGGCTTTCAGAACGAACGAAACAACGCACCTCTTCACATCGAACTGCAAAAAACAATACCAATAGACGTCATAAACTGGCATGAATTATTAAACCAAGATCCAGTCTGGTGCGACCGCGGCTCCCCTTAAGAACTTTTTTAGTTTGGGACTTTGGCTTCCATGTGCATGTGCCAGTACCACTTGCTAAGCGCTGTTGCAGTCGACGCATAGTAATGTTACGTACCTAGGGATGAGTTCAGTTTGAAGAGTATGATATGTTGCAGGGTGTAGATTAAAGTTGCTGATTGGAGGAATTAACTGTTTGACACAGTGTATGAGTAGATGGACAGACGGGAGTTTTTACTGAAACTTTTCAGGCTTCCGTAGCTTTCCGTCCGGCGTACTTATTTGCGCGACATTGCAGCTCTGAAAAGCATCAAAGAGGCGCTCGAGCACATGACGGATGATTTGGATGAGGTTTCTTTCGAAATTGGGACGTGTACTAACCAATATAGATGTTGCGACAAGTTATCGCCACTAGTCGAAGACGTACGCAACCTGGCGACACGGCTGGCTTCTGCAATGAGAGGAGCCACCACGTCTCAAGGCGGGCGATTTCACTTGAATGCTTTTCACCCCTGGGTGCGGTGCATAAAAGGCAGAGATCTGCCGAGCGATCAACTTGCCGCCTTCAAGGCACAGAGTACTGTAGAACTGTTGGTCCCAGTGTGAAACGACCACGGTTCCGTCCGGTAGCCATAATTCACGTTGCCCGGCCATGTGTGGCCCAACGGCGCGTCTGGGCGACTACCAACAAGAGAAGGAATGTGTTGGATTGAAAAACCATGGAAAATGATGCAATATTGATTATACGATTTCGGAGTTCCTCGGAACATTGGCCTTTTCCAATCTTCAACTTGTTTGCGGTTTACGCCGCATAGATGCGTGCATGACATACTACGGCCCGAACTAGACTCTCAAGACTCGGATATATCAATACCGGTTTGTCCCGTTCGAAAAAAGAGCCTAAATCAATAGCGAGCAAGGATGAAACCCCGCCGATTTGCCGCCTCGACGCTGATTCAGCACTATGTACGCACGTACCACGCATTGAGCGCCCACTACCAAATGTGCCGTACCGGCATCCATAACTAAAATGTAGGCTCTGTGTGTTTGCACTGTATCGGCAACATATTTGTAGGATCCCGTGGAGTGGAATCGTGCGACCTGGGAGACGTTTAATGTCCGACATTACACTGTACCGTCCCACCGTGATATAAGTGCATAGACAAGTGTCCGGAATATAAAACACTACATCTTTGAAATTTGCTTTTGTTTGTTGGGTCCCACTATTTAGTATCATTGTCATGGCGACCGTAGTGTCCGCCGGCGGCAAGGCATCCTTAGCAGCTGCATTAGGAGCTGATAACAATGGCTCCACGGCAGGAGGCCGTGTTACAGTGTGCCCTGGTCATTCACGGCCTATTCGACAAGTTCAGTTCAGTGAATTCACACCCGATGGACTCTTCTTCATCAGTGCTTCACTAGGTAAGCTCGGCTCCGAATGAGGTGAGGTGAGCTTTGGGGATCCGAACTCCTTGGGATTCTTTGCTGCAGATAAACTGCCTATGCTACGCGATGGAGCTACTGGAGACTGGTATGTGGACCTCAATGGTTGGTGCGCATGTTAGTATTCACCCGGGCGTGTTTATGGTCTCAGGATAGGGACATTTCAAGGCCATAAAGGGGCTGTCTGGTCGGCTTCTTTGAACAGTCAAGCCACCAGAGCTGCTACAGGATCCGCCGATTTCTCAGCTAAAGTATGGAATGCAACCAATGGAGAAGAGCTTCATCATTTTGAGCACTCGCATATTGTCAAATCAGTCCAACTCTCGGAGGTAAGTCACTTGCGTTTGTGTTGCTCAGAGCCTGCCTTGTCACCCAAAATGTCCTTTGGCGGATACTGGATGTCCAGGATGGCTCAAAGCTAGCAACATGTTGCAACGATAAGAAAATACGAGTGTTTGACTTGAATAATCCTGACAAAGAGCCACTGATACTATCTCCCAATGGTAAACCTACCGTTTGTCGTTGGCTGGATGGCCATCAAAATGCTACAGAAGTCGAGCCCCATACATTGTTAACAGGATCAAGCGACGGTGTGCTGCGACAGTGGAATCTAAAGAAAAGTGTAGAAACTCCTGAGCGTATATATAATACTGAAGGGGAAATTGAAGACATAGAAGTCTGCCATCAGTTTGGGCTCTTATCGGTGGCCTCAGGTAACTCAGTGCAATTCATCTCTATAAGTGATTTGTCCCTGGTTAAAAGCTGCAACCTGGAAAATAAAGTTGAGAGTGTATCCCTTCATCCGAAGAAAAAGGACACGTTTGTCGTGGGAGGAACGGATCTGTGGGTGCACGTGTACGATTACGATACATGTAAGGAAGTGGCAACTCTAAAAGGGCATCATGGTCCAGTGCACACAATCAGATATTCGAGGGATGGCGGGGTATATTGCTCTGGCAGCGAGGACGGAACCATCCGCATGTGGCCACACACACGTCAGTTTGTCGTCGGAGAGGACGCATAGACATATAGTCGTTAGTCTCTTGCAAACACTCATATAGTAATGAGGCGTACTCTACTCCCGAGAATACAACAGCGGCAGCGTCCCACCCAAGGCCTTTTATAGAATATAGCTGCAAACAACACGCAAACTTAAAGTTTTGGAAACTGCGGTGTCTGTTTTGTCATGGATGCCTCCGCGGCTTTCATGATATCTGATGTTTGTAGCATTGCACCATTCCAGACAGCCTGTATTCCAGTAGTTCGCAGTATCCAGAAGAAAGCAGCAGACGACCATTCGACCACTCACCTGATGATCCAAACTTTCCTGAACAGTATTATCGCGGGCGTAGTTCAGATGGTATTTGGTTCCTTGCACTGCTAATGGACTCAAGCCAGAAATCTGCTGGGCTGTTTCAAGTGCTTGCTTGGCAAGGGCACTTTCATCTGGCGCCACATGGCTGACTAGTCCAAACTTGTGAGCTTCATCGGCTGCCATATTGCGAGCCGTGAAGGCTAGCTCGCGAGCCAGGGAATCATTGCCCACAATGCGCGGGAGCCTCTGGAGCGTACCAACATCTGCGGCCATCCCGATTGCAGCCTCCTGCGAAACGCAGGTAATTCTGGTTGCATGAGTAATTGACACGGACAGGAAATAACGACCACCGTACCTTAATACAGAAATATGCATCCGTCGTACAGTATCGTATGTCAGCACTGCAGATAAGGTCAACCCCACCTCCAATGCATGCTCCATGAACCGCCGCAATAACTGGTTTGCTACACTGCAGAAAAAATTGTTGTCGCGAGGATCATGGCAACATTGTAATAACTGGGATCAATGCCTAACACGCTTACCTCATTCACAGCTGTGAATGCAGCCTGATAGTTCCGGGTGAAATCTCGAATACGCAAGGCTGAACGAGCAGTATCTTGATTCTCCCCTTGGGTGCTCGTGAAAACGTCCACATGGTCCTCGAGATCCAAACCTGAGACCAATACCCATCGAATCAGAGCCCGAATTCAGACAATGAATGTGGTGATAACACTGTGTGAGAGCTGCTTACCCGCTGTAAAGCTTTTTCCAGCTCCTTTAAGGATAACGCAGCGAATATCGTTGTCGTAATCACTTCCGATGGCGTTGAATAGCTCCCTGGTTTCCTGCCAGAACTTCTTGTTCATAGCATTGAGCTTCTTGGGGCGATTTATTTCGACTTGGAGAACATGATTATCAGCCCATGTAACTGCATACGTCTCTAGAGAGGCAATTACCTCACCTAAAGCACCTTGAAGCGGTTCCGTCATCCTGGCTTCAGTCGAGAATTGCTGCTTTGTTAGCGTTCCTGCTGAGCTGATCGGGGGAATATCGTGTCCAATACGGTAGGAGGAAGATGTCAGACCAAGTGATAGAGTCGTAATGCCTCTTAAATGAGCTGTACAAGAGGTTTTGTGGGTACGGAGGATCTTTCGCCCGAGGCCTCTTACACCACTACAAGTTGATTGAAGCATTTCCTTTTCTTCTTCTTGGAGTCCACGACGAAAATACGAATCAGCACGCGCTCATATACAAACTAGTACAATGATTCAGCGGTCAATTGCGCTTATACAGAGGGGCGTTGTACCATAGTGGATCGAGCCAACTTCACAAAAACTTCAACATGCAATATGGACAGGGTACACGATATACAGGTGCTCCCCATGAGAAATTGCTCTTTGAATGTATTGAATGGTGTCTGATAGTTCGATTTTGGAGTGGGCTTGCAACTGGACGTGAACAGAGAATTCGGAGAAGCAAAAATGCGGCGCGTGCAGTCTCTAGCCGTCATCAGGCGATGTTCGGCTTTATCACCCTCTATAAGAGGTTCTCTGTCCATGTTGGGGGGTTTCATCCCATCGCAGTTTACCACAATCCTTGGCCGGAAACCTGAGGTACAGGGGATAGCTGCTTTCCATACCACACCACGGAGCTTCGCTGAGAACGAATCATCAAACGATGAGGATGATGATGTTCCCACGATGAATACGGAGGAATTGAAACAACTTCTTGATACCAAACCTGATAGTTTTACTTTCATTGACGTGCGATCAGACGAGGAGATCTTCGAGACGGGACCTTTCTTTAAAGAGGCCAAACAGATTCCAGTGGAGGAAGTGCCACGCGCATTCGAAGAACTAGAGGATGATGACTTTTTCGACGAGTGAGTCGTTGTTGGAAAGATTCTGCTAAGCAATTCTTCAAGTGGAGTGGTTTAATCATCTTTTTGCAGATATGGCTTTGACAAGCCTTCCAAAGACGACCACGTCGTGTTCAGTTGTCGAGCGGGCGTACGAAGCCATACAGCTGCTAAAGTAGCGAAACAGAATGGTTATCAAAAGTAAGTATGGAATCCTTTTGTGGCAAGTTCTACAGTCTCATCCAGTTTCAAGAGCTAACCATTTTTTCTCGTTTCAATGTTTGCAGCGCTACGAACTACGTGGACGGAGCAGCTGGATGGTTTAATCTCCCTACTTGAACTTCCTAGCGGACTAGATGGGTTATAGACCTGCTACTACTAACCGTGTTAAGCCTGTAGTTAAGAGAGAAGCTTGCGTGTCGGTTCGTTGACAGGAATTAAATTGTACTCTAATTTTCAAACTTTGTTGTTTTCTCTTGCTGAAGCGAGGGAATGCCAACTCTTTCTTGTCGTACCGATATTGTGGAATAGGGTTAACTAGCGGACCAGTAGTGGTGGTAACTTAACAGTGTTATGTTAATTCTCATTTTACACGGGGCTCACAACCTCAAAAACTCTGCACTGGGCTAATTCCTCAATCCCGCGGGGAGAAGCATTGGTTGCTCAATATTAAAATGTTTTGCTAAGCAAAGGTTTCCAGATATGACTCTTCCAACTCGACAGGCCTATCAGCTATCACCACCGCCATGTGCTGACTACTGTGTGACTGCTTTGCTTCGCGAAGATTGTAAGAGAAAACGACAATCATTTCGTCTACTTGGATCGGGGTCATTCAGGTAGATGCAGTAGCCTCATTTACCGGTCTTTTGAGGATTGAATAACATGATATTAAAAAAATGAAGGAGCATGCGGTGTAGGTAGATTGTGGTAGACAGGGCGAAAATATGGCAGAGAGTGAGTTTGAGCGAAGGACCCAGAGTCTCCAGGTAAGGATATTGGCCCCTTGTTTAGCCATTATGCACGATATACGTCCCTCTATGGCGATTCCAATGGACGCAGACTCAACTAGAAGAGCAGATTCCCAGTAATGTGGAGGACTTGAAAGCTGAGAAAACGAAAAAGAGCCTGATTGAGACAATCAAAGCCTCATGTAGGTGGGAATTATGAGCATACTTGGGCCTTTATGAAGCTATACACGACGTTTTCGTGTTCCTCAGTGGGCGAGAAACAAGATTCCGCCGCGGGCGCTGAAGAGGATAGGGTGGTTGAACAGGCACTACGGCGATCACTGGCGAAATGGTATCCTCTCCCGGCCTCCGAATCGGAGGATACAGCGTCCAAACAGAAGACATCCCGTGGACGAAAGAAAAGGCAGCAGCAACAAGAGGAGAATCATCATGATGATAATAAGACGATACCCTTTGGTCTGCATGCTACGGAGCTACTATTGGACGTGGCCATTGAATGCACCCAGCAGGAACTTATACAACCGGCGATGCCGTTCTTGCTGCTAGAGGTAAGAGTTACCGCTTGCGTGTGGATTATTCAACGGTGCAATCATTTGACTGTTTGCTCGGCAACAGGATGCCGTCAAAACGTCCAGCATTACATATTGTAGCGAATTGTGGGAATACTTGGAACGGCGCAGAGATCTCCTGACGTCCAGTGTGTATTTGCCACCTGGCAAGAATCCGCCAGCAAAATTAGCTTTGTTGAGAACAGCCAACGACCTTCTTCGTCGTCTGTCTCAGGAACGGGATTCTGTATTTAGTGGACGAGTAATGATGTTTTTGGTTTACGGTTTACCGTTGTCGGAACCCTCAGGGGTGAATAAGGCTGGTCAATTCAATAGCGGGGTCGCGAATGCCTACAAAGTGGATGAAAAGAATACGCCCTCTCGTAAAGTCAAAAGCGAAAGGGACACGAACATGGACAACGGTGATAAAAATGCGGAGGATGCTATGGACCGTACTGTCGATCGAGACCTGTATAAAGCATTCTGGGATCTGCAATTCACACTAGCGTACCCACTGAAGGCTATACAATCCACTCAGGAATGGAACACCTTCATTGAGAACACTAAGTTAATAATGACGACCTTTGAATCTCAGGCAGCAGATGCAGACCAGCTGGAGGATGATAAGAATGTAAGAATGCTTATGCCCGTATAACAACCCCTCCCCGGCTGTACAAATGCTGAAGCGATCTCTTTTGATGTTTGTATCTGCAGGATTTATATTACTCAGTTAAATATCTAACTAGCCCAAAGCTATTTAATATCCAACTGAACGATACGTCACTACGACGACAAGTGCTGACACAAATTCTTATTGCGATTCGGTTTTTGTACGATCCTAGGATAAAGCACGAAGCGGTCTCGTTCCCATCTGGTATTGAGTCACAGGTACGTAGCTATTCTTTTCTTCCCTCCTTTGTAAGTTGATGATCACATTGGTGCATTAACTTATGCAGAGTGAGCTCAAAGATCTTGAGAAACGAACTGTGGATCTGCTACGTGCAACATCACCCAATGGCAATAACTTCGCTTCGGCTATTCTACGCCTTATGGAGCGCGAGCAATTCTGGAAGCAATGGAAAGCTGACGGCTGCAAGCCTTTTGAAAAGAAAATCCCGGACGAAGAATATACGAAGTTTGATACATCAGCCCCCTCGAATAACCGACAGAATACGCAACCTGAGCAAGCTTCCGGTCCCATAGGGTTAGGAGAGAAGAAGCCCTCTGGTCCTATAGAATGGTCGGTGGGGAGTACTCTCAGCCGAGATCTAACACAGAGCTGTAAGGATTTTGTTGAAACCAGCACTCCGTCGCTCGACAAATTCACCAGTACAATCAAGGACATCGCCGATCCTAATGACCCATTCTCGACTGAAGCCGAAAAAGCAGAAGAGATTGACAGTCTTAGAAAAGACAAAAGGTTCCTGTGGCGGGGAACCCGTTTGATGTCGGAGGAAAACTTGTCGTCGATAGAGAAAATCACCCAAAAGAATTTTGTGGACCTAGTTGCGGATGTATATGATATTAAACTGCCTCAGAAGCCCCAGGAGACAACAGCCAGTGTAAGTGATACTGCTGCTACGGAATCAACGCACACAAGTGGGGCCGCCGAAGATACGAAAAACACAAATTCAGAGGGACAAACGAACACAGAGCCCGGGGCTCCCGAACAACCTCGGGAAGCAGAGCAGTCGGAAACCTCCGGTGTTAAACGGAACCGAAGCGAAGAGATTGAAGATAGCCAACCGAAGAAGCAGCCTCGTGGTGAATGAAGTTAATCGCTTGCGAGCCAACAAGAGAATATCTGTGGCAACTATGAGACATTTTTGGCTTCAGTTTCCATTATGAACGTTATGTAGGTAGGAAATACCTACTAGGTTACTAGCATGCTTGCTCCCGTACTCATAGCACAACGGTGTTTGCAAGCGAATACTCTTCCCAATAAAACTTATGTCAGTACCAGACATGTTGTCTTGTGACATAAATCAACACTGCTCTATCTGCCACTATCCACTACATGTAGTCTGAACCAGTTTCACGCCGACGTCATTGTGGCTACAACGCCAGTGCTACATGGGTGACTGCATTTCGACTTAATGATTTGCGATGCATTGACGTTCAGTGCAGTGGCAACGGGATGTTTGCCAACCACGGACAGTCTGTTCGCGTTGGCTTTTCTTCTCTGGCTCGATGTCGTATCGTAGCCCAACTACTTTGAAGAATCGTTGCGCTAACAACCCAGATCTCGACTGCGACACACCATAACGTTAGCCTCCTACTCGATCTCGTGGTATCATCCGTAAACTGGAGCCGTGTTTTAAGAAGACCGTTCCCGCATTTTCGTTCACATCCACACCGATTCCTGCTCCGAGCGGAAAGTATGGTCCGTTGGACCTTGTTCACGACAAACTTGTAGTATACTAGCTTAAAAGACGTACCATCTTCGCTTATAATTGCACTCGTAGAGGCATTTTGCTTGAATTCCGAGGCCGCGAATTTCACCACAGCCGAGAATGGGGCATTTTCCGGGACGCTCATTCTGCACACAGATTTCAATTCAAAAAACAAGTAAAAAAAATAAAATAAATACACTTTTCTGTCTGTATAGATTCATCCACATACACTTTATAAGGCAATTTGGGGTCCGAAGCCAACGTGATGCGAAATTGGACTTTTCCTCCGCTATCTCCTTCGCTCATTGTACCCTATCGATTCGCATGCACTCCACTTGTATATCCTTTCTACCTGTTCCTTTCATGCATATAGCAGCATTCATTACCAAGGTGAATGAACTCAATAAATCAAGGCAATCTTGAACAATGAGACAATCTTTTCGTTCAGTTGAGTTTTTCAGTAAACCTGTTCCATTATGCCTTGATATCCTTGGTGTTGTGCCCTCCTAGTCGATAGAGAATACACTATAGACATTATTAAAATGGAAGAGAGGGGAAGAAACGGCAGTAGTAGCCGTCACAGGCGTCATGAAGACGCCGAAGACAGGGAGGAACGCGGCTCGAGTCGGCGTCGAAGTGGTTCTCATCGTCATTCATCGAGGTCCAGAGACCGCGATAGAGATAGAGACCGTCACAGTCGAAGGAGCCATAGGAGCCGCAGTCGAGACGGCCGCGATCGGGACCGGAGATCGTCTCGACGGCGCGATGAAGACGACGACAGACGCCGTCGAGGAAGCCATCATCGCCATCGAGACCGTGATTATGGCGATAAAGAGCGTCGAAATAGGGGTTATGAAGACTCTAGATCAGCTGGGGAGAAGAAGAAAGAAGATGAGATGATGGAGATCACGCGGGATGCACGAACTGTGTTTGTGGGCCAATTGGTCTCCCGCGCCAAGGAACGCGATATACGCGAGTTTTTTGAAGCATTAGGTCCTGTGAATGATGTACAGCTGATACGCGATAGAGTGACGCAAAGATCTCGTGGGATGGGGTATGTGGAATTTGCGGACCTGGATACGGTCCCCAAGGCTATCCAGATGAATGGAGAGAAATTCATGGGATATCCGATCTTGGTCAAACAAAGTGAGGCTGAGAAAAACTATGCCTTTGAAGCTGAAAATGAAGGGGGGACTGTCTTTAGTGATAATGCAAACAAGCGAGTGTATATTGGTAATCTTCATACGGATGTCAACGAGGATGACCTTAAACAGATATTTGAAAATTTGGGCGGTGTAGAAAAAGTACAACTTATGCGAGATGCCAAGGGAAACAGCAAAGGATACGGCTTTATTGTATTCAGGGAACAAATGGCAGTATCCGCCGCTTTATCAAGGTACGAGGAATTCTCTCTTTGCTTTTCTCGACAACGCTGAAAAATAGTTTGTTTGGGTTTTTTTTGGGGTGCAGCATGAATGGTATCGATTTAGCCGGACAGCAGCTCCGAGTGGGTGTCATTACTCAATCAGGTGATATTCAGGACGCTGAAGGGAATCAGTGGTCCCTTGAAGACCCTAATAAAGCTTCCTTGTCAGCGCAAGCTAGGGCTGCTTTGATTGCCAACCTCAGCGCAGCAACGAATCAAGCAGCAGCGCAGCTGAACGTAACCTTACAACAGGCAAAGCAGTCATTGGCTAATGAACCGCAGCGGGCAAAAGCTGGTGTGCCGGAAGAGGGACCTGGTCCTCACGGGGAACCGTCTAGGTTCTTATTGTTATCGAATATGGTGGATCCTGAAGAGCAGCACGAGCCGTACTGGGACATGGTAGTGCTGGATGATGTTGACGAAGAATGTTCGAAATACGGAACTGTGATCTCTGTTCGTGTTGACCCTAAAGACCCTGCAGGATGTGTATATGTTGAATTCGATAAGAAGCAGGAGAGCGAAGAAGCTGCCAAGTCGCTCGCTGGACGGTACTACGCTGGGCGTACTATTGTAGCGCAGTTCCTTTCTGAACGCATCTTTGATCAGCGGAAACCGCCTCGGCCATGAAGCTGCGTTAGGTACATTTCGAAATATGTGCCAGTGTACGAACTGGTCTTTGAGAAGCATTGGATCTATGGTCTTTTCTAGTAGATTTTTGCCAATGCCCAGTATACTTCCATCGTAGTTGCTGTCAGTAGTGGGTAGCAGAGTATTGGCAACGTGAGTGGAGAGTGCCGGTATATGAAACCGAAAACACAATAAACAGGGCTGTATATTTTCAGAATTTATGCGTCCCTTGCTCTTTATATCCTTGAAATATTAACACCGTGTTGTTTACTGCTTCGCAAATAGCAGCTTCAAATGTCGGTTGAAGCAGGTCGGATACGTCCCGCAGCACGTGGAAGGGGGCTCAACCGCAAGATCCGACAATGCCGCATAGCCCGTCTGACGGAACACTACGTGTTTTTGCTAGCAAAACTTTGGCCTGAAAACAAGTGCATGTTCCTCGCGTTGATCAGCACCGCGGTAACTCCAAGTTCGGATTTCGAAGTGCGATCCTTCTACTCCGACGCGCGACCTGTCCCGTACAAGGACAAGAGCATCTCAGAACCTGTCTGACAGGCTATCAGGAGGTGTTTCATGAGAAGGATTATCTACATAAACTACGAACACACTTCTTTGAAAGGAAGGAATTATTGGAAGATATTGACCTGTCTGGGCGGTGTGGGCTGCCTTTCGCTGTACCGGTAGCGGTCAGCGAGTTTGGGAAGAAATCGCCGAGCGACGGCGCCGAGTTATTCAGTGACCAATCACGTTAACACTGAGGTTTTCTTCGAGGATGATACCGTTCATGAACGACGAGAAAAATTTAAAGAAGGGCATGTTGACCATATTGCTGCTCTCCGTGCTGGTCCTGGCTCCACTAGTGCAGCGGCGCTCCGTCGAGACAGGTGGGATGCGTGCCGATGTTCGCGTTGAGAAGGCTGCTGATTGGACTAAACGCCCGATTTATCATCCGAGGCGAAGGCAGGTAAGGACAAGAGTATATCTTAGAAAAATGAACGATATCGTTCACTGCTACATCCATTTTAGCTTCTTTTGCTTCGTGTTCTGACTCAGCCGAGTTCGTCGGACACGTCGAGAACAACTCAGACCAGCTCGGAACGAGAGATGGGGCTAGCTCACAGTCTTGACTCCTTGGCAATGCTCAATGGAAATCGAGAAGTGCATCATATTCAGGACATGAGTAGACGATTGAGTCCCGCGTCGAGGGATTCGAATTTGACCGACTGTGGACGGGAATATTGTGCAACTGCTGAGTACCATCCCTTTGTAGAATTTGACGAAGCCATTCCAGGATCCACTTCCGGAGAGATAAATCTTACAGTACAAAGCGCCAATGGAGAAGAACCAAGCTTCTATTTTACTTGTAATACTGGCAATTTTGAAGCAACCAAAGGATTGTACTTCGCTTGTGATCCGCGATACGATGGCACGGGCTTAGCCGTTGGCCCTCCTGTGGTGCCATCGTCCCGAGTGGCCAACATCACCACCTGTGGCAGCGCCTCCAACGACTGTCGCGAATACCACTACCGAGTATCCGTCGCATTGAAAAAGGACATTGAAGATCTTATCTCTAGACACTATGCGATTCATGAAGAAAACGACGAACTCTCAGAGTGGGAAATGGAGAGCATACTCGTTCCTACGTCTATGAACGTAGCATTGGACGGCGAAGCTATTGCGCAGGTGAACCAAAATATTACCATAAATGCCAGCAATGTTGTTCCAAAAAGTTCAGTTACGAACGCTGAACATGCTTCTTCAGTCGCACCAAATCCTTTGGAACTGTATTTTACGCGGCGCGAAGGAACTCACGGAAAGATATGGAAACCCATAGTACTCACTGTCGCTTCAAACACTCATGTTCGGTGGGCCACCCGGGAGGACATCTCTGGCTTCGTCCATGTACCATTTGAGGAAATGTACCAGGAAGCAGGCGTTGCCGTGGTTGAGACGAATGTGTCTGTTGAAACCGACAAGGCTCCTGAGAGACGGACTCATTCGATGTTGTTCGTTTCGTTTTTCGACCAAGTGGGAGCGCACTTAAAAGACGTGCTTGTCGAGTTCGTGTTGACGGTAAAACAGGCAAATGTCGATGTCGAGGCACATTCCTTGAATGTCTATCAAAGCCTCTCAGAAAATACTCTCTCTAGATCATTTATGCTTTACAATTTCGGAACCGCCAACATGAGTTGGAATATGACTGTTTTTTGGAGTGACGGTTCTAGGACTAACATTACTAACCAGTTTCTATGGATTCCAAAGGACTCAGGAAGCGTCAGACCTTCCAATAAAGAGAATGTGTGGTTACAGTTCTCAAAAGAAACTGCCACATCCGAGTCTTCGTCAGCTTGGTTGCTCGTAGAAACGGATGCTTGGAGCAGTTTAAGATTGCCCGTCGACAGCAGCTTCCAACGGGAATTTTCTCTCTGGAATAGCACGGAACTGTCGTCGGTCCATTTTTGGGTATATATTCGATATACGAGGTCATCAGTCTTCTTGTGCAGAGACTATCCACAAACTATCACTCTGGAGCCTGGACAACGAAGTGCATATAACTTGAGCGTTGTGAATATGGGAGATGAAGACATGCAGCTGAAAATAAGTAGAGTCATGTTACAGCCTACCGATGTCGCAGTCACGACTGTCCAAGGAGTCGAATCTTCCACAGGCAATCGTTTAAACTCTCCCACTGAACTCGCACTAAACTCGAGTCAAGACAATGGTCTACGACTTGCAAATTGGATGGTGATTACGCCGCAAAGTTTTCCTCTACGACGAAGGGAGATCAGACACATGAAAATTCTCCTAAAATACCCGGATGTGAGTCTTACAGTACCCACTTTGGAGAGCAATGACCCTGAACTGGTTAGGCCCGGTGCGTATAGAGTGGTCCTCAATTTCGAGGGGCAGTTTCCCTCTGACAGCAACACTGATAGCTTCGAAGAGCAAGTTACCTTCGCTCATGTACCCGGCAGAGTGTCTCCAAGCGATTCTACCGTCTCTATAACCGGTAGTGAAAATGTGCAGGCTGGTCAGGAGCGACAAGGAGAAGTCAAACTCCGAGATGTGTTCGGAAACTATCCAACCCTGGCTCGGCTCCGCACTTCCGATTGTTCTCATTCTAACGAAAAACAACAAATTCCCACGTTGTGTATATTGATGAAGACAGACTCCAAACAGCAGTCCCAAACACCAGCAGAGCTCAGTTTAAACAACACAGGCGACCTTGTCTCCTCTCTAACCTTCCACATCGATTTCAAGGCTCAAGGATCCGCTACCCTTGTTGTGAAAATTGGCGGAAAAGATATCCAGCATTCTCCATTAGAGTTTAACATCGACGAAAAGAAGTGCGGCGGTGACGGCGAGGAGAATGATGAGCAGGAATGCAAATGCAAACCGGGCTACAAACGAAGAGCTAGGGGAAAGTGCGAGCAATGTGATCCAGGAGAGTTCCAACCTGAGCCATCAAACACTGAGACATGCCTAGTTTGTCAGAGTGGATATTTCTCCAACACTGGGAGTACAAGATGTTCGTCCTGTCCTAAGCAGGGATTGACGTGCAATGGCGGAACAATAAAAATGGAGAACGGTTTCTGGTGCGAAGCATGCGTGGCCCATAAATATCCCCGAACACATATAATAGAGCAGATAGTCCGGAATGATACAGAGCCAGTCTTCCACAAGTGCAGTCCCGCAGCTGCGTGTAAAGTCAATTCCAGTAGCCTCGCCACTGACTGTGCAAACGGGTTTGAAGGACCGATATGCAGTCAGTGCTCTGATGGTTACGCTAAAACAAATAGCGGTGTATGTGCTCCTTGCCGTAGTACTCTCGAAAACGCTGTGCTTGTCTCCGTTTCAGGACTAGCTATTTTGATTGTCATCATTGGTATTGCCTACCGCGCACACGAAGACGCGACGGCGACTAAGGAGGATGAGGTGCTCGAAAGGGATTTCGTAGAGTCAGGTGATCGAGATGCATCGCCTCAGAATGAAGAACAAAATAGTTATACAAACAAAAGTGAGGAGTATTCAAGGAAAGAAAAATCGAATGGTGAACCACCTCAGGATGAAGACAGAGAGAGTCATCGGAATACATGTATAACTGAAGAGTGTACAGGAAACGGGAACGGATCTGATACTCTTTGCACAACCGGTCGGGATGAATCAAGTCAGAAAGAAGACAAAGAAGGTCTTTCCAACGAAAACGAAGAACCTTCGGGAAGGGACGAAGAGTCTAGTATCCTCGCTGTCTGCGATCGGGATGAATTAGCGCCAAATAACGACCAAGGAAGTCCAACCAAGGGGGAGCAGATTTCAGGTATTTTCGATGTCCAGGATAGGGAAGAATTACCACAGAATGAAGAGCAAGAATCTTCTGACAATGGTGAGGACGTTTCAGGGAAAGAAGAGGAATACCATCTTCCGTCCTTCCAGGACCAGGACAAGGTACAAAAACGTCAAGGCGAAGAACTTGCGAGAAAGGACAAGGAATCCGACATTCTCCCAGCTCAGTCATCTTTATACAATATTAAGTCATTTCAGCATGCATTCTTGGTGTACATTGATTATCTGCAAATCGGGCGTATTCTGAACTCTATGGAGATTTCACCGTTCCGAGGGATTGCGGCGTGGATGAATGGTGCCACTTCGACGTCTACAATGAACCCAGCTGAGGCCGGACCTTTTCGCTGCGTTACTGGTGTGGAACCATTTCACGTGGCTTTGTTAACTATGTCTCTCCCTCTTATTATTGTCATTCTTGTGTTTGCGGTAATCGGGGTAATTGAAGCTGGCTCAAGATACAAAGATAGTTCTCCACGGCGCGAAGTGTGTTTCAGATGGCTGAGGACATCGACATGGGCTGTGATCCTACTGCTCAACTTAATTTATATGACTGTGACGATGTCAACTCTGAGGAGTTTGGAAAAATATCCGCGGGACATATACGGCTCAGAAAGAGCTAGCCTGGACGTCAGTATTCACACCGAAAGTCTTAAGTTTGCATTGCTTCAAACGGTTGCTTTCGTCGTCTTAGGCATCTTTGTGCTAGCATATCCTTGTTTGCAAGCAGTATATTTTTCGTGGAGCTTTTCAAGGATTCGTAATGCCACTGAAGCGCTAAAGTTCTGGAAATTAACAGGAGGGTATCAGCTGAAGTCCTATGGGTTTCTCTGGGAGGTTGTTGTCATGCTGAGGAAATTATCCATGGTTTTGGTGTCAAGGTTTTATACGGGGGAACGTGGTCAATTCACGTTGACTACATTACTGTTAATCATTTCGTACATGCAAGCACTGACGCAGTCTCCATATATCGACAAACCTGTTAACCGTTTGCAGAATCTTCTTGTGCTAGTCTCTATCATCAACGCGGGCCTTGGATTAATTAGAAACGAGGTGACTCGATATGCATCTTTGTCAGTTTCTATGACGGCAGCCTCTACTGAGAATGTTGACAAACTTGTCATCAGTGTGCAACTTCTCTTTACTGCCGCCACGCTTATGGTTGTCTTTTACCTTTCACCGCGGGCCATGAAAGCGTTTAACAGAATGCTCTTACCATATCTCCGGAAATTTGCTGCTTGTATCCTGACATTTCTTTCCCTCCTGGTATCCGGTTGTGATCTTCTATGTACTCCGAGCGAATGGGCAAATGCCTGCAAAAGTTGTCTAAAGAGCACACGTTATTATTGCCATCCAAGAACGTGTAGCAACTCCTGCAAACGGTGCCTTAAGAGTACGGGGTACTATTGCCATCCAAGGACATGTAAAGCAATGATTATGAGCTGCAAATGTGAATGTAGGCTGCCTTCGCGCTCCGCATTAATGAATCTATGCTACGGGTGTAAAAGGTGTAGAAACTCCTGCAAAAGGTGCTTTGAGAGCACGGGGTACTATTGCCATCCAAGGACGTGTAAAGCAATGATTATGAGCTGCAAATGTGAATGTAGGCTGCCTTCGCGATCCGCATTAATGAATCTATGCTACAGGTGTAAACAGCGCTGCAAACCTCCCCCTCTCCGGCATATCCTTTCAAAGTGCTGGGTAGGCATATTGACTGTGGTTTGGTATTTATCCTACTGGTGCAATCCGAAAAGCTGCAGCAAGCCAACCATAACTTGTCCGAAATTAGCGTCAAATTGTAGTACTACGGGCTTATTACAGAAGTGTAATCCCAGGAATTGGACCATGCCTCAAGTGTCATGTCACAAATGCTGTTCGGAACTCCGAAGGCTAAGTTGGAGTGTACTTTCCTCATGCAACCCAAGAAATCATACCTGTCCGACCATTGCATGTGAGAAACCGAGACTCAGTTGCTCCATAAAAAATTGTCTTCGCCGATGCAACCCTAACAACTGCACTGTCGCATGTAACGCTTGCTTACGGGAGATGAAGGCGGATATCGCAACTACGACGTGTAACCCGAGGAATTGGAGAAAGCCAACGACACAGTGTCGATATACTTGTAAGAAACCCAGCGATATGTATTGTATGCAGAGGTGTCGTTCGCGCGACTGTACAATGCGAAATTGTCTTAAGAGTTCGGATGACAACCAGGGCAAATCAAGCAAATGCACTTGCAAAAATAGCCGGTGGTGCAGGTGCGACTCTACAGGATGCTGTAGGAGCTGCCGACAGTGGTGGCTGGGAGTATCAGTCTTGCCTTTGTTTTGCAAGCGACATTGTTGCCGAAGCCATTTACGGAAGAATTCTCGGAACGAAGAGGACGGTCCTGTCTCTGGAATGAACCCGTTGCAAACTGCTACAACAGGAAACCCATTAAGAACCGCAAATGGTAAAGCTGGAAGTGATGCTAGGAGCTCCTCTTTTTCTGTTAGTTCACAGTACTATTTGAGTAAAGCAAACTTGGAAAAATTGAACCGGCCACGGAATAGGGCAAAAGAAAGAAAGCAACTAATGCAACACAGTTCAGGGAACCGCGTTCCAATGATGAAGAAAAAGGTGGAATTTGGTCAAACCGTTAAACAAAAGCCGATAAACACTTCAGATAACGAAGTGGTTGATACGCAGCAGCTTCCATCGGATGTCCAGCAGATGCTCCAGGAGAGGTGTACGGATAGTTCAGATGCAGAATCGAATAGAGCATTCTAACACGTCTACATGCCTTCTTGCTTTTAGGTTGGTAGGGTTCGACCTCAAGTCAATCAAGTGATTTCAGCAGGAAGATCTCAAAGCCACTGACCAAGAATCGTTCTCTGGCCACTATGTAGGCTTTGGTCTATTTTTCCCTCGCTTGTTTCTTGGGTTTGGGGCTTAGCCAAGGCTTCGATTTGTATACAATTGTCTTGGTATTGCTTCTACCGGAAGAGTGTAGTCTACGTACAGTACTATGCTACCATGGTAGGCCCTGAGGAGTGACTCTCACGTCTCCGTACGCATCACCAAAATAGTTCACCGGCGACACCCAGACCCGCTTGTGTGCGTCAACGTGACAGCCAAGTACAAAATTTGTAGTCAGTTGGCAGCAGCCAGCCGTCGTCGTGTGAACCACTCGGGTTCTAGGTTGCTGTACAGTACTACCGCTTCTCGTAGTGACATACACACACTTAAAACCGCTTAGAGATGGTGATAAGCAATTGCTAGGGGAGATCTTTGATCAAATTAGAAACAAGCGGAAAGGAGCCTGGCGCTTCTAAGAAACTTCTGTTCTGTCACCAAGAAAGAAAAGCACCCACCTCGCCGGAGCGTTTCATGTACACACGTAATGCCTCACTTCAGAGCATGTAGAGCCAGAACCCTGTTGGAAAGGATTGCTCTAGTATTTTGCTTGACGATCTCGCACACCAGCGCATCGAAGGAAGAGGGCGAGGACCTCCGAGAATCGATACGGGCTGGACTGGAGCCTTGTTTCCGCCACAGCCAGAGCACCTTGGAGCGTGCCCCACGGTTTGAAATGAATTGCTCGCGCATGTATTGGAAAGCGTCTGGCTACAACGGAAGTACTTTCATTTCTCTGAAAGCTAACGAGGAGTTTGACGGACACAATGGAGAGATCGACTTGGAAGGAATCAACGGTTTCCAAGGTCTCATCGCAGTGGAAAACGACAATGTCACCTCATTCAAGGATGCTCCTCTCATTCACAGGGTGCATATTAGAAGTGGATCTACAAGTACATCTGGTGGCTTCATCGTTAGAGAGAAAGCCCAATTTGTGGAAGTTGATGCTTGCAGCAGTTCTGGCATAGTCAACGGGTCCACTCGACCGCCATCGCCGGCTATCAGTGGAGGCGGTATATGTGGGCGCTTATGCGGATTAAATGGAGAGATATTAATTTCCAATTGCTCTTCGACAGGGGTGGTGCAAGGTGTCAAATCAGGAGGTATTACTGGTGACCGTTTGGGGGAGCAGGGTCACGCCACTGTTGTTGATTGTTTCGCTACGGGAAATTTGGAGGGTATCAATTCCGGCGGAATATGTGGTCAATATTGTGGCCGAAGAGGAGTACTTTCTATTCAACAGGCCGCATGCGTGGTATCAGAAGTGGGGGCCTCGTTGGCATAATAAGTGCCCAGTCCGGGGGAGTAGTCGAGGTTTCGAGCTCCTTTTCTACGGGCACCATAGACGGTTATAGGAGCGGGGGAATAGTTGGTGTGGATGCCGGTTTCAATGGGGGAACTGTACGTATCTCAGATAGTTACTCTACGGGAGCAATAGCTGGCCAAAAAGCGGGAGGAATTTCCGGCGAGGGCGCGGGCAAAGATGGTGGCTCCGTCTACGTGAATAGGACCTATGCTTCAGGCAACATCATTGCCCAACATGGAGGTGGAATCATCGGCGGTATTTACAATGGAACTGACGCTGACTTTTCCGATCCACCACGGGACATAGTGATTCAATTTTCGGTGCACTCATTTCCGGGCCCTATGGTAGGACACAGAAGGTCCGTAGAGCCGAATGTACTAGGCACAAAAGGGAATTCTGCCGACTTAGCAGATATTCGCGGCCAACTTTACCATCAAGATGGAAGGCAGAAATGGTCAGAGGACGAATGGGCGATAGTTCACCCCAATGAACTTCCTGTTCTGAAATTTCAGTTGCCGATTCCGTCGGTTACGCCGTCGCCAACACAATCTTGCAGGCCTTTACGCACTAGTTCTCCGACCACAACCAGAATGCCAACGACACCTCCCTCAGCCACTCAATCGCCCAATTCAGGATTAGAAGCTAACAAATTTATCGCGGAAGTCACGGTGCAATCTGGGGATCGAAGTGTTTTCGACGCTGGCTGATTTCGAGACTGTTTCACCAACAAGGCGTTGCGGAATTTTCGAAAGCTGACGATGACCAAACGGTCTATCACGTTGATGCGCTACAACGTGAAGATGTTAGAGCGTTTTCGAATAGGATTCACCCCCACATGGCCTAGCGTAGCATGTAGACTAGAGCAATACTACCAGGTAATACCATACAGAAACTGGAAACAATCAGGATAATTAAGGTGCAGCAATGCATCCAAAAACAAGACACACAGAATTCAATCAACTTACGGTCTGACAAAACTCGTGCGACTTGTGTAATTTCATGCTCGGTGTTGCCCCGTATTCGTTGACAGTTGTTGGCTCAGGAACTTCCGAAGTTCCGACGGAAAGACTTGCGGGACGCAGTACGTTAACCAGATTTTGGTCCCGGCCGGGCCGTCAGCCCGGATAAAGGAAAAAATACGGTTACTTGTCTGTATTAGCCTTGATTCAGAGTGTATTCCCGATCTGACAAATGGTTTAGAGAGTTTATTGAAGTGTCTACTGGGATCCCTAAAGAAAGAGTGTGAAACAGCAGTGGGTGATGTCGAAAAGTGCAGCTTTTTCCCCGGCCGCCCTTCACCAAAAATCGGCGGCAGAGTCCAATAACGCTTATTTCGACGCTCCACAGGGCGGAGCGCCTGAATCCAGGCATAGAATGTCTTCTACTATGTCTGCCGGAGCCGGTGCCGCCTCTGGCCACGACCGGGCGATGATGATGATGCCGTCAGAAGCCAATAAAGGCGATTCTGGCGAGGGTGGAAACAGCGAGCAAATCCGAAAATTGGATCCCATTCTTCGTGGAGGCTACAAGGTGGTGTACGACCGTGAAGTGCCCGTAGAGGTTCGCATCCAAGAGGGGGAGGAAGCGCCCCAAGAAGTTGGTACATTGGAAGCACTTCGAGCCAAAGTGCTCTGCAAACCGGATGGGCGCGGATCCATTAACACCGTTCGGGTACAGCTCTCTTCGGAGACGGACCTCTTTTTCCACTACCTCCATGAATGCACCCCCAAGGATTTTCAAGAAATTCGAGATGAACAGGAACTCATGGTCGAATTCGATGATTATCCGGGAGTTCTCGCCAAATCTTTGGCAGATTCCGTTCGGGAACCGCATAGGTACGTTACGTCTGTGGGTAAACCCACAGCTAGCTACTTGAGACGCTTCGTGTTGTTTTCTTGATCCCTCCTGTTTTCTTTAGAATTTTGATGTCTCCCCGTTTGCTATGTGTACCAAGGCTTTGCCTACGTTCACAATTGGTTTGATTTGATGTTTCAACAGTTTCCTTGCTGTCTTTGTCATGGACCGAGAAGGTCATGCTAGACTAGACTTTATACAGGTATGGAAAAGATCTGACAATCGGTTTACTTGTAGTTTCCGCTTTTTAATATTGAACGTGGAATGTCTTTGCCGCAGAATTTGGAGTATAAGTTTATAGAGTTGCTATCTATCAACTTTGAACGATCCTCGGACGAGATGATACGGGAGCATATCATATATAAACACAACGCGCTCAAATCGAGACTTACCATGGTGGAGAATCAATTTCAAGAAGTGATGCAGGCAATCAGATCGAAACACCCTTCTTTATTGCAATCCGTAAGACGGAATCTTTTTTTCATTGCTTAGTGTGTCCGGTTGATATGTCAATCTCATTACTATTTGCAGCTACCACAAACCGTCACTCCTGATGAAGCTGGGGCAGGGGATGGTCACTTTGCAGATTCGCAACATCAAGCACGGACACCAAATGACGTGCAGCATCACAGTAATGGAAGAGGAAACAGCTATCTTGGCTTATCCAGGTCTCATCAATAAATGAGGCTACTTCGTGTCCATTGTTCGAGAAAAACAGAGCACTTGTCCATTACTGTCTATAATACTTGTGGAAAAGTTTTCTACCCTTCTGAAGTAGGTTTCTTTTTCTTCCCGAACACATTACTAAATACTCCTTTTAACGTGGACCTGAACTCACTAGCGAATTGCTTGGTAGAGTGAGCAGCACTCTCGGCTCTGTCCTTCGTTGCCACCGCTGAGTACCCCAGCGAAGCAGCATGCCTTTGCACCTGAGTGGACACTTTCTCAAAGGCGATAATTCCAGCATTCTTTTTAGAAGCTACATTCTCGATTCCCGGTAAAGCAAACGCAGACACACACCCCTGGGAGCAGCCAACGAAGAAATATCCCCGGGAGTCACTCTTTGAGATGCTGCACACTGGTGAATTTGTAAAGAAATGAACGAGGGGCTGCAACTTCAAGGCATCAAGTAAGACCACGTTTCCTTGCGAATCGCCAATGGCAAGAGTTTCACTTGGCCCATGCCCATAGGAACCTTCCGACGGCCCAGAAAACGGGGACGCATCGCACGTGCCAGTCTCGGAGGGGTTGGAATCAAGTACGTTAGTACACGTGATAGATGCATGATGAGAACGGTTCTTTGCTTTGATAGCCTTCCCGTGCGAATGAGGATGCTTCCATTTCAAAGGAGACGAAGTGACACGTTGGTCAATGTCCTCTCGGGATATGTAGGATATCGCATACCCATCCTCCGGAGAACCAGTGGAGGATGGTGCGAACCCATCCCACACGAGAACAACCGCGTTCTTACAGACAAATTCCGCAGAGACGCACTTAACTTGCGATGCACAGTGTTCCACACCACCCAGCTGCTGATCGGCCCATTTCCAGCACTTTAGCGGTCTTGACCGACCAAGTTCGTAGAGCCATGCTTCACCCACATACCCAACAACAACGGCATCATACTTTGCACTGACGGAAACGCGTGTCACTTTACTTCCTCTAGATGGGGGAGGGTACTCCATATGAGGGCGAGTAGGCGCCATTGGTTGCGACAGCGAAACAGTTGATAATAACCCCGTACTCACACTTCGCCTTGAGCGAACACGTCCGGAGTCCTGTGACTCACTTCTCTTGTCCTTCGCAGACAGTGAGCCAAACCCATCGTGTAAACTAAGAATGGGCCAAATCTGTACTCCACCATCAGCAAAGCCAGCAGCTATAAAGGACCCGTCATCCACAATAGTTAAGGCAGTAACTTTGCTATTTACGGGACATATGTCCATTCCTGCGGTAGCGGTTCCATCATATGGGTCGATAGCCAAAACTCGGATACCTGTGGAACCACCGGCATTCGTCGCCATGATATTTGCTCGGGGACTAAATGAGACACAGAAATCAGATGGTACATCGTTTCGCACCTCTTCGTCTTGTGACGATACACTCTCAACTTTCAAAGACAAGTCAGTAGGAACAGAGTTGTCAAAAATGGACCGAACGGAACCCTCGGCGCTCATATACAAATTGCCTGTGGGGGGGAATGCTATTTCCGGAGGGCACGACGACCATTTAAGGAGCTCATCAGCATGTGACGTATTGCAAATTAAACGCAAGCGTTCCAATTGCTCGCTTTCAATGGAGCTCTTTGCCACTTGTTTAAGCGTCTTACACAACAGGGACCATGTTAACTGCTGACAGAAGGCTAATTTATTTTCTATACCTTGTCGTATGGCGTAGTTTTCAACGGTTTCATCATGTATGTACGCTTCCTCTTCAGCCTCAGGTCTGGATAACCAGCGTTTCCAGGGGATATCCGGTAAGGGCGACACGGGAACAAAGTTCTTCTCGTTTTCGCTGGAGCCATACAGAACTGTTAAACCAAGAGCCGCAAGGTTAAGAGAAGAATCAACGCAGATGCAGCGACCTTGCCCGTTTGGAACAGCTTGTGTATACGCTATATCGCGCATCCCTTGAGCCCTTGCTGTATCATGCAACCACGGGGACTTGAAGGGACCAAAATTTTCCATACCAAGCTGATTTTCCTTGGCTTTGAAGGGTTGATTGAACTTGCTGAGGTCCAATGTATACGACATCTCGTTGGCGAGGCAATAGGAGTACCACTCCCGGTAGTCACTAGTTTCATTATACGCTTCAAAACGCTGAACATTGTCACCGTACTTCTCCAATTCCTTAAAATACGACTGGAGATCGGGAACCACGAATGTGGCAAACGGCGAATCCACTGACCATAAAGAGTTTACATGCATTTGTCTTGCTTTCGATTGCTTCCCCGAATCACTATCCTTGTGGACGCTTAGGTAACAATGAGAAAGCGGGGCATGCGCACGCATAGATGGCTCCGCTGAATTGACAAGACTTTCGTGAACACATACGACAGAGTCCAAGGTCGGCGCAGTCAAGCCACCAGTGAATTCTTTTAGCGCTTGAGAAGACAGGTCCTCCACCGCATCACCTGCTTCAGCGGCCCGTGAAGCTTTTTCGGGGGGAAGCAAAGTAACCATGCAACCCAAAGCAACATATTTCGCAGGAGGTAGAGGTACCCATACCGCCATGCTCTCGCCGTTGGCACCCGTGGATGCAAAACGAGCTTGCAAGCGAAAGCCTAAGGGAAAGGCGAGCGGAGCAGGGGCATTTGCATTAGCGTCCTGATATTGTAGTACGATATCTCGAATATCACTTATCCCATCAGAAAATATCATGGCAGAAGAAGTCGGCTTCGCAGATCCTACACTAACCACATCTCCAATTGAGAACCCATATATCTTATCATCCATTCGGTGAGGCCAATCATCTAGACTTGCATTAGGGCTGGCTGCTGTTGAGGAGGCAGTTCTGTATCTCATTAGGTCTTCCATCGGTAGAGTTGCAAGAGGCCTCCAGAAGCTAATGCCCTCTAAAACAGAAACGTGAAGAAGCTTGTGCTTGTACGTAGGAGCAACAAACAAGTGCGAACACCGTGCTGGCCGAGGAGTATCTTGTTTTCGTTCCCTACCACGCGACTCTGTAATAGAAGGATCGCAAGCTTCTGCCACATCCCTCCCGAACCGCAAATCGTTAATTAAGGTGTGCGGCAATTTCGATTCAGTACTAGGGAAGTCCTTGGGCGGGTGTCTAGAATTTAGAAGTTGAATAGGGCATTGACCATACTGTTCTATCTGTTGCTCTAAAGCTTGCCTCATTGCGTCATCTTCGATATGCTCAAAATCGACAGCACCGCTGTAGGTCAAGTAGAAGTACACATTGTGAGCCATTACAGCCGATGGCCCTCGTTGTTTGTAACCGAAGATGAGATCAACCCAGTGGTGTAGCCTTGATGACACATATTCATTTTCGAGTGACATACGAAAAATATCCACAAAGTTCTTCGCCGCGGCAATATGATCGTCCATAGTGGCAGCTTCCTTTGAGGGAGGCCTACAATCTACTTGAGCAAAGCCCTCTCTTGTAGGATCATACGTCCAAGCCCACGGAGGGAGATTGACATGGTCTACGTACTCTCCCGTCTGGGATTTCCCAAAATCATATCTACTCCAGTTTATCAAGAAGGACGAGCAGTTGTAAAACTCTGGAATTAGTTCCTTTACTTCAGAGATAGAAGTCGTTGTCAGGTTCCATGTGCTAGCAATCGAATAAAACAAGCGATCGGCAACGTCAAAGTGTTGATCTTGATAGGCAACATGGCTCTCAGTGAAGGGTGACAATCTTAATAAATAATGAACAACAGCCCCAACGGGTGTGCAGTAGTGACTGCCATACATGAAGGGAGGCATATAACTGTACCCCTCCTTCTTCTGAATCGCAGCAACGTGTTTACCAAAAGGCATGTCTACACTTCCACCAAGCGCCTTGAACCTTGACCAAGTCTCTTTTAGCCGTTCCTGCGACAGTGCACCCACAGGCTTACGCAGATCTCGATAAGTATTGGGATTCGCGAAATTTGGACGGTCAGAAACAAAATCACATATTGTCCATGGAAAGACGGGGTATTGAGTGATATCGTTGTACGATCTCCCGGCGATAGAATTTAGCGCGAGTAAGTAGTCAAAGTTACTGATGCGTCGTTGTTTCCATCGCTGCAGAATACCACTCTCTAGCAGAACGTCTTGCGCAGTAGAACTAACCGGCTGGTAAGGAACTGGGGATGCTAATGCGGCAGTAACGGTGGCGGTGGGAGACTGAGAGACCGGCAGCGTATTTAGACATTTTTTTATCACTTTGTCTCGGACATGTTTGCTACCAAAGGCGAAGAAATAACGCTTGCGGCGTGTCCTTGTGTGTAGCACCAGGTCGATTTCAAGAGCACGAGGTTCGAGTTTGTAATGTCGGTGCCAAATGCCGGCTATTTCACGGACACTCCACATCTTTGCTCTTGAGCTCCGAACAACTGCTTCATCGGTATCGCTTTCCTCGGAGTACGGTCTCCATACCATCGTATCCTGGCGGAAGAAGCAAAATTCCCCCTTCGTAGATCCTGTTATCTTTATTAGACTGCACTCATACTTTTCGTAGGGAGCTTGATGCATTATAGAAAACGCATTTGTAGTCTTATGCGCGGGAAGCATGGCTCTATCCAGCGACTTAGTCGTCGATAACGCCGATCTCTCGCTCGGAGCGGATGAAATAGACTGCGAACGCTGAGACGAGACCTCTGGGGCAGTGTTCTCGGAAGTTGCTTCCACAACCGACTCGTCTTCGGGAGACGCCTCCACCCTTTCAGAACGAGTGGTTCTGACAAGATCATCTTCAGCATCTTCTTCAAAAGCCGTTTCCGGCACGTCCTCATCGGGCTGGTCCACTTTGGCATTCTTCAGTATATCCTCCAGATCAGTGGTGTCTGTCCTTTGCGATGCACGAAATGCTCCATGTTGCTTATAGTTCCGCGCCTGAACTCTCTGCCGGCTACTCTTGAGCATCCTGGTCCTGTGTCCCCATACACCACTCCCTGCTACGATGGATTGAGGCGTCGTCCTAGCAGCAAAGCCCGTACCAACACAAGCTAAACCTGCCCCACCAACAGGAATATCATGAGAATCTATCTTGAACATTACTTGTGTAGAGTCACTCTCAGGAGCTGGCCCTCTATATGTCTCTATACAGGGACAGTCAGAGAGTATATCTGAAACAGACGGGTCACCACTTATGGCACTCGCACAACAAGGGGCAGTATCTGTACCAGAAATAAAGTTATGCAAAGCTTCAGAGGTGCTCTTCGCGGAAACAGCATTCAATCTCCGAAATCGCTGAAGCGACCATAGCAAAGCTTCGGCGTGATTGTACAAAAGCCTGTCCTGGGTGTATAGCTTCTGAGCGCTTGCACAGAGCTGCAAGCGATCTTGAACAGACAAACAGAACCTAAGCATATTGACCGATGATAAAGAATTCTGAGCGGCAACGCCACTGTCATTACCCGTAGTCGTTATGTTGGAGAGGTTTGCTTGGTACAAGATTTCCGTTAATTGACTCGTGCTCACGAGGCACACAAGTTCGGCCTCCAGCGCACTAGGTTGAACGGTAGCAGAAGATAGCAATTCATTCAGCCTTTCGCGTGGAGGGGGCGTCTCGCCTTCTCGCGAATCTACGTCGGAGGGCACATTAAAGAATCTTATCATCTCTGGAAAGCTCGCACCCACATTCTCCGAAAACTCACAAGCAATAGTTCCCCTAGTGGGAACCAATGAGAGAGAAAAGCAGCAAGAAGCTAAGCTCAGATGCATCGAACGAGTTACCACTACATCAAGGTCCTCGGTCAATGCACTTAGTAAGGCGATCCCTCGCTTGCGTTTCTCTTCATGGTAAAACGATGAAGACTGAGGCGACCCTTGCGCGCCGTAAAGGTAATGCTCATCACGGAAGGCATCAACCTTGTCATCTAGGGGCCCAAAGTTGTATCCATTTATTATTGAGCCGATGATAGCGACAGACATGTCTTGTGGCGAGGGTTCGTTATGCGCTCCTCGATTTTCAATCCTCTCGCTCTTATTCAAAACAGTCTTTAAGATTGCCATTACTGCCATAAGACAGTCTTCTATGGAAACAGATTCCTTGTTGACATATGAATGACTGCGACTCAGTTCGGAGGCCCCCTGTGGCGATTGTCCTGATTCTGACGAGTCCCTCATCAAACCCGTGTCTCGAGGGTCGACCGAACGAAGAGCCTGATTGATATGGTCAAATATCAGGCTTTGTACCTCCAGCGCATCGTTGTCCATTTGAGATGCTTCCGTATCAACGCTATGTCGGTCGGCTGCCCAACAATCTGTGTGGACTATAGATTGAACGAAGTCAAGGAGCTCGAAAATTTCTCCGTCTGAACAGCGGCTATCGTCATAGTTCGACCAGTAGTCTACAATTATTCGAAGAGAAGGTAAGAAACCCATGAGCATCTCGATTGGAGAAAATGCTGTTCCTTCACTATTCTTGTTTGCCCCGTTTCTCAAAAGCTTCATGACACTGATCAGTTTACTAGATACCGTTGAAAACGCTTCCGAAGGCATCATCCTACAGAGAAACGCCAGGGTCTGGTTCCAGTTTACCCGGAACCTGTTTGGCAACTTATCTCTCCTCTTGAATACCATATCCATTATACCAGTTACTATCGTTGCCAACCGAGCAGGCCAATTCGATATGCGCTCTGAAATATAATACGAGCACAATTCCGCGAACAGAAGATGGCCATTCTCCTTGGTCGCCAATTCATTGAGGCATAAACCAGAAAGTAGTTGCACAGAAACGTGCGATATAGAATGTATAATACTATCGTGGGAATGACCAGCTTCTTCCTTGAGCACTATCATAGGCTCTAGTCTTTGGATCCAGTTAATCAAGGAGATATCATCGGTCGCCTGGCTGTTAAGCGAGGACGAGTTTACATGACTATCTGTCAAGAGAGCGTGAGCTACGAGTAGCGGTTCTAAGACGCATTGTTCGAGCACTTCTTCTGCAGCGGTAAAACTCTCTAGACTCGTGTTGTGGAGCACTGTGCTAATCAGGTACAGACCAGAGTACAAAAGATGTGAGTCCACAGTTGTGCAGGTTTGACCCTCCATTCTGGCATTGCTCACTTTGGAACCAATATCAAATGAGGGCATATCGCCAGGAGTGGAGGCAGCGAAAGACTGGTGCGCAACGTTCTGATGTGCAAATGCTTGCTTGAGCATGTTCCAATCTGAGGCAGAAATGGAAGACGACATATCAACACCGACATGCTCATACCGCACACGGCTTTCCCAAGTAACTGTGGGAGCCTGATCGGAGCACTTGGAAGAAAACGACCGCAGGATACAGCTACCTATGATATTCCTTAGGAACGGCACACTCTCTCGGTTAAGACGACATGCTCCGGTAACAAGATTTCCTTCCTGTATATCAAGAGGATACAAGGCCGACATCATCATCGATGCATATAGGCGACACCATACTGCAGTATTTCCTCCTTTCGGAAGATATCTCCTAAATTTGGCTACAAGAGCTGCATATGAGTGCGCCCGAGTGTATGTTTCTCGGTCCATTGAGGACAGACTGTCTAAGATGGCCAGCGCCCTTAGGGCCGCGATGTCTGAACCGTATTCGTACAAGAGTCCACTACCCGAGTTGACGCCATCCACATATAGGCAGTGGAACTTTTCAAGCGAAGGTTCGGGATCACTTATCAGTTGGAGAGTTGGGCCTTTTGTATGTGAAATGCCATCTGCCCCTTCTACAACTCCATCGATATCTTCAATACTCAAATCAACGTCATCGTTGTTTGCATTAGCATCCTCGTTTATGACTACCGGCATTTCGACACAACCCGCGGTGACGCGTCCCAGCGGACAAGATAAAGAACCAAAGCTCTCCACGGATGAGATAGATTTTTCCGAGTTAGAAAATTTCTGAATGACGGAACTACATGCATCCACTACAGACAGAGAGTTCCCCCGTTCAATATTCATTCCCAGGACCCTAGCATGGTGAAATAAAGTACTCAGCACCTGCCAAACCACATAGAACCTGACTGCTCTATCACCATTCGGCCATGTCAGCCTTGCTACTCGAGACAAAGTCGGGAAGTCCTTTAATTCCACGCTGAGTCGCTGGCGAAGGTCCGTCCAATCAAACGGCACCTGTGGGAGATCAATCTTTGGTGGACTGCTAAAGGCCGCCCGGTGCTTTGCCAGTAAACAAGTTCTCTGGAACTGAACCAGCGCCACGTTCAGTTCAATGCACAGCAATTGATGCTTTCCATGGATAGCCTGAAGTATGCGGCAAACGCGTTCGTTGTTGCCCTGCTGGGAAGGCGTAGGAACACCAGTCATGGAACTGTAGATCAAGCAGCTGCGGAATCCTTCCAGAACATATGCCGCGGAGGCAAAAATTGGGCCGTAAGCAGAATGTCTCAAAATATCAGATATTGCAAGAGAAGTTGCCAATTGCGAAATCGGGCCGCTGCTGCTTACCATCAATCGTATACACGCAAAAAGCTCCTTTAGCACGTTCTCCATTCGCGATACATTTCGAGAGTGAAACAAGGGAGAGGCGACGCTATGAAATTCTTCGGGAGAAAATCTCGCGTCGGTAGCTGACGATTCTGTCATCAGAAACGCCATCAGATATCCTAATTCGTGCGGCACACAACTCTGTAGTAGTAGACGAAGCAAGCGTCTCATCAGCGACACAACATTTTGGGAGATGTTTTTTAGAGCAGTGACGTCGTCGGTGGTGTCCGTCTGTTCCGGTTTCCATAGGGAATTCAGCGTGTGTATCTCTTGCACAACGCTGCCCATTCGTCTTCTCATGGCTTGCAGAGCGAGACTAGGGGACAGGTTAGATAATGCAGCCAAGCGCGGTTCTGTTTCTAGCCACTGAACAGCCTGTTGAAGCCATTCAAGCCAAACAGTTGAATCAGCCCGGCTCCATAACCTAATATCGAAGATGATGTCCCTAACAGCAGACGCTGCTAGGGGATACATGTCCCATGTTATTTGCAAAAAGTACAGACACACGTTCAGCGTTTCTGTGGTCAGTGCACGGCTATCAACCCGTCGTAGTGTGAGGCTTAAGAAAGAAACACCTTGTAGGGCATAAAATTGTTCAGCAAATTCTGGCGAATATTGTAATAGCCAGGCTACCAATCTAAGTATCCCGTGGACTCTATCGATAATTCCTCGTATGCGCAAGCCGTTGTCCCCCGCTATCGTCCCGGTACCTTCCTGTTGGAGGCGTAGAAGCTCCCAGAATACAAAAGAGATTGAGTTGGGCCAAAAAGCTTTTGTTGCATCCTTCATTTTGGAAGGTAATGAGCGAAAAAGCGGTTGATGCTTTAAGTAAGACGGAGATGCTATTTCTTCCCCCGTGTCCTTTTGGTCTCTAAGAAAAGCGTCGTGATAATCGCGGGTTGCTTCTACCAGAGTCATGGAGCTTTCAAGCGGAATCTTCTTTACTACAGGCAGCGACGACTTGGGCGTTCGAGAGCCGAAGGATATTCGTCGAAATGTTGCTACAGCTGATACTGAGCTCAATGCCGTCATCTCGGTAAAACTCAGATATCCTTTGCCTAATGACGACCATATGGATGCTTCCTGCTGACGACGATCCGGGGAATTGTGATCTTCCTCTGTGCCGGAAGAAGAGTCCGGCAAAGAATCCACAGGTGAAACGTACAATGCTACTGCTGGAACTCCAGCGCTGTTGTCTTCATGGGAGATATGACCCTGTTGACCATCTAACGATGTTGTAGCAGGAACAAGACCGACTCTACGCACTTCTGTCGACCATCTCCACGGGAGAGTCGATCGGTAGGAATGAAGGAGCGAAGCAAAGTTTACACCTCGCCTGTGTAGCAGGTTAATATGATTCGGAGTTAAGCATCCATTGTACAGCATCGGATGTGCCATGGCCCCGTCGAGTCCACTTGCAAAGACGACCGAGTTAAATGCTACTTTGAGCGGCAGTTCTGCATTGGCGACTTCGACACCGTTGACGTACAGGTGGGTTTTCGCTTTCTTGAGAACCGGGACCGAGTGCACCACGGAGAGGTGAAACCATTCTTGTAGTTTAATGGGAGCTGATGCTTTCACAGGACGTCGAAAATCCGGGTGACTTGAATAAAGGGCTAGTGTATAAGTTCCAGGGGTATCTTCGTGGTACAAGCTCAAGCTGCAGGAAATGTTGGGTCCGTACACTTTGTACACTTCCGCGGGACTATCGCTCAGAGCCAATGAATCCAACATAAGCCACACTGAGACACTGAAACCGCGCTTATCATCTAGAAAAGAGGTCCCTCCTGTCTCCTTTTCCGTGATATGGAGGCCCATTCCTCCGCTGTTGCGGCACTCAAAAAAGGTCAATGCCGGCCATCGTGATAATAGCAGACTATTTCGAGCCGCAGGAGAAGATGCCCCCTCGCTTGTATATGCCTCGGAAAGACTCATAATGAGCTGTATAGAGCGTGTTGAATGAAAAAGAGCCCCCGGGCCCGGGTTACCCTATTTTCTCCTGTATTATGGTTGTTTTATGACGTATTATCAATCAGCACTCACTCATACATTCATAATTGTTATATACAGTAGTGTGTCATAGGGTTGGTGCACGACAATACAATTAAATGGCCGATAATAAGCCATCTTCTTCCTCTGGAGGAGCGGGAGGAGGGGAGAATGAAGCCCATACAGAGTATATTTACAGTTTACAACAGCAGCATGCCCGAGGGGGGTCTTATGTTACTCGCGAGGAAGCTTTGCAAAGCTTCCCCGACTTGAAACAGTTCCAGAAAATGGAAGAAAACCTCGAAACATGCTGGAAAAAGGCCGTGGACTTTTGGAAAAGCCAGGATACGGAGACGGATACCTCCTTTACACAGTCCATAGAGGCTCTAGCAGAGCAATGGGGCAAAAGTTCCAAGTCATTAAAGGTACGTCTTTGTGCCATCCATCCTCTCCCGCGCAGTGGAATCGGGAGCTGTCTAAAGAAGCCATTGCAACGCAGAAAGCCATGAGAGATTTGGTGCTCTTATTACGTACGGCAGCGACACAGAATGTCTCTCCTCAGATGCTCAAACAGGACCTTATTAACCTACGTACGTCTGCCGTTGTTGAGCCTGTGGCTGTTGTTGGACTGGGACTTGCTCTTGGCCTCATACAGGTGCCGGAGAGGCGTTAGCCGAGCTTGCTCATACTAGATGGAGTACAGACTTAATAGACTTAAATAAAGCGATACAAGCATCGATTACTCCCCTGCAAGAGTTGCTCGATATGCGGTGGAGGTTTGGAATTACGGTGGCCACAGAAGAAGTACGGCAAGTGGGAAGCTCGTACCTCTTGGTTACACTAGTCGTATCCGATCCTAAGAATCAGAATGGCCACGTTTCAAGGCATACGATGGAGCTATCCATACCTCAGTTCTTTGATATGTTAACACAGTTGGAAAAAGCCAAAGCTGTAATGGATTATTTGAGTGGACAAGGGGGAGATACAAATGAAGGTGACGAGGAAAAATAGGATGTAGACAATAAACATCCATTGGATTGAGATTATGGATAATGAGTGTATTTGGTATTTTTTTAAGTATAGTGAATTGAAAAAAGTCTATGTACACAGAAAGAAAGGAAAAACAAGTGTATAATACTGAATGTCACATAACTCCCTCGACTTACACTCCTAGCTCAAACCTAGTGTACAGGATTACCGTCGAGAGTTTTCAATCTGCTTTTTCATATGGTTCAACGCAGAGCCTGCTTTGAACCATTCAATTTGCTCTTCGTTGAATGTATGGTTAACTTTCACGTCGAAAGATGCGTTTCCGTCAGCTGGGTGTACGCGGAGAGTAAGAGGCTGCCCCGGGCGGAAGTTGTCCTTCAGTCCCAAAATATCAAGGCGGTCATGCCCACTAATGCGATCATAGTCGGCAGGATTATCAAACGTAAGCGGCAAAAGACCTTGTTTCTTCAAGTTTGTTTCGTGAATACGAGCGAAGCTCTTTGTCACGACGGCTCTTCCACCCAAAAAGCGGGGTTCCAGAGCGGCGTGTTCACGAGATGACCCTTCACCATAGTTGTTATCTCCTAAGACAACCCATTGAAGACCCTTGTCTTTGTAGTAGCGAGCCACTTCCGGCACTTTCTGCCATTCACCAGTCTCCAAGTTCTTGACGCTGTTGGTCTCATCGTTCTCGTGGTTCACTGCGCCGATCAACAGGTTGTTACTGATGTTTTCCAGATGTCCTCTGTACTTCAACCAAGGACCAGCCATGGAAATATGGTCCGTGGTGCACTTGCCCTTCGTCTTGATGAGGACTGGCATTCCAGTAAGATCATTGCCATCCCAAGCAGGGAATGGGTCCAACAATTGGAGGCGGTTTGAGTCGGATTTTACATCGACTGACACTTGGGATCCATCTTCAGGAGGAGCTTGGAAGGTATTCTCGCCACTGTCGAAGCCCTTCGAAGGTAATTCATCTCCAAAGGGATCATCCAATGTAAAGCGTGTACCATCCGGAGCAACCAGTTCGTCTTTTCGTGGATCGAATTTGAGATTTCCGGCAAGGGACAAAGCAGTCACAACTTCCGGAGAAGTGACGAAGGCATGTGTTTCCGGATTCCCGTCGTTGCGCTTCGCAAAGTTACGGTTGTAAGAAGTTACAATGGTATTCTTTTCTCCCATCTCAACGTCATGTCTGTTCCATTGACCGATGCAAGGACCGCATGCATTAGCCAAAACGGTCCCACCGGCCTGCTCAAAGACGTCAATCAACCCATCGCGCTCAATGGTGGCGCGGATCTGTTCAGAGCCCGGTGTGACATTGTAGGGAGTTTGGAACTTCAGCCCCTTCGAAGTGGCCTGTTTCACAATCGCGGCGCATCGAGCCATGTCTTCATAGCTGCTATTGGTGCAGCTTCCGATAAGCCCAACAGAGATGTCGACTGGCCAACCGTTCTTCTCAGCCTCCTGGCCTACCTTGCCAACAGGATTAGCAAGGTCAGGAGTGAAGGGGCCATTCAAATGAGGCTCCAACTCAGAGAGATTGATTTCGATCACCTGGTCGTATTCAGCACCTTTATCGGCTTGAAGATTCTCTTTGTACGTGTCGGCAATGTTGGCAATCTTCTCGCGGTTAGTTGCTTTCAAGTAGTCAACCATTCTCGTGTTGAAGGGGAAGGTAGAGCAGGTAGCTCCGATCTCCGCTCCCATGTTACATATTGTACCCATTCCTGTGCAACTAATGCTTTCGACGCCAGGTCCGAAGTACTCAATAATTGCACCAGTCCCACCAGAGACAGTCAGAATATCGGCCACTTTCAGGATAACATCTTTGGGGCTTGTCCATCCGCTTAATTTTCCAGTGAGATTAACACCAATAATTTTCGGTGCTTTTACCTCCCAAGGAAGTCCAGCCATAACATCTACAGCGTCAGCACCACCAACCCCTACAGCAACCATGCCGAGACCACCAGCATTAGGGGTATGAGAGTCGGTACCAATCATCAGCCCACCAGGGAAGGCATAGTTCTCAAGTACAATCTGGTGAATAATACCAGACCCGGGTTTCCAGAATCCCATTCCGTATTTTGCCGCAGCGCTGGACAAGAAATCGTACACCTCCTTGTTTGTCACGTTAGCAGTCTGGAGATCCTCTTTGCCTCCCTTCTCAGCAGCAATCAGGTGATCGCAATGAATAGTTGTTGGAGCCTGCACCTTGGGAAGACCGGAAGAGATGAACTGAAGCACAGCCATCTGCGCTGTAGCATCTTGCATAGCTACCCTGTCCGGGTGCAATTTAGTGTATGTCACTCCTCGCTGGGGTATCTCCTCGGGATTTTGGAGATGCCCGTAGACAATCTTCTCGGCATACGTTAGCGGCCTATTCACTTGTTTCCTTACGGTCTCCAGTTTACTGGCCATAGTTTCGTAGGCATTCTCGATGGATGGACTTCCCGGGGGGTCATAGGCGCTCATAGGGGTTTTGCCATCAGCTGCCGTGGCAAAGCGACTGCAACAGCAAGGAGCGTCGTCAACAGTGAACCCTCCTATGGCTGAATAAACGCTTTGAAAGAGACTTACCGAGCTGTATGGAGCCGACCACCAACCTGGAGGCCCTTCTGCAGTAAAAATAAACCATAATACACAAGTGAACGCGTGCCGATAGCAAATGCTTGAAGATGATGTGTTATAAGGCGTAGGATACAATCATTCACACTACCCGACAGTGAGCCTGAGGCTCCTGAGAGCTCGTATATATCTCATACAGCCTTGTGAATTCCACTGAAGCCATAATATGTTCCACGGACACTCTTAGAGGGTTTTCCATAGGGGACAAAAAAGGTCGGGGGGGAAGTCAAGATGTTCTCCGCCCACGCAGTCATACTATGGTCCGCCATTGTTGACGTGTTGGTTGGCATGGAATTAGTCATAAGAACGAACGAGTGTGTACATATGAGAAACAAGGTTCGAGAACTTACGCGACGCAAATGCTGATGAGCTTGGCGCAGCATGACTTCTGGTGGAGAATGGAGATAGAACGCACACACAATGGTCTCTACACTAAAACAACAAACGTGCTCCGACACAATACATGTGTCAAACGAGACATGAACACCCTGAACCAACCAAAATGATGCTGTACAATTAACACAATGACTGTCGGTTGCTCGGCCGGGCCTCAAGCCCGGGTCCGGACAAAACGAAAAAACATTACCGGGCGGGTACTCTCTTCAGAAGTGAGTATGTGAGGTGTTGCATGCTAGTGCATTCCGCAGTTTTTGAGCGTTTAAAAGTAAGTAGATACAGTATGTGATAGCCGATACAGGAATATAGATGCTAACCATAGAACCTGGAATGCGTGCTACGCTGCCGTGTATGAGGGATTTTTCACAGTTCTAGACGCTGTCTCCTGCTTTACAGCACTAGGTAGCTCAGTTGCCACTTCCTCCTGATCATCACGTCGAGATCGTCGTTTCATGCCTACGACAACAATCGCCACAATTACCCCGATACCCGCTATACCGCCAACAGCGGCTCCAGCAATGGTGGCTGTGGAGGTACCGCCTCCTGAAGACGAACCTGAGGATCCACCACCAGGACCAGAGCTAGGCTCTGGATTCGGACCCGGTGCCGCGCCCACAAGAAGGTCCACAGACTGTACAAAGGCACTGTCGGAGTCTTCATCTGTGCTCCGTCCACTCAGCACAATCGAAAAAGTGCGATTCTCACGATCATCCTCCACTCCTAGCAAAGTTCTACGTTCGCTCTCCGTTGGCAAGGCTGCCGCTCCTTTGACACTCACAAGGTCTACAGGAGCAGGCGAGCTGATCCAAACACTGCTTATGTTCGCTTGTGACAATTCATGTACCGCTGGTATATCCAAAATCCTTGTAAACGATGCAACATTTTTTCCGCGCTTATCCTCGCCATAGACGACGATGAAATCATCCTCCATCCATGCCGCACTGATAACACTACTGAGCATTTCTGTGGCGAAGTCGAAGGGCCTGGAGCACTCAAGTGTGCCACCGTTTGATGCCTTCCCGCAAATTGTTGAGTTCTTTGCCAGACCATCCATTTCTAGGTTCACTGTATCAAAGATCAAAATAAGATTCTTATCAGGAGAGGAGGCAAAGATAGGCTCTTCGTAAGCAAGTTCCATTTGAATTTGCCCGTCTTCAGAAGTGATCCCCTGCGACCACACTTCCTCAGGCACAGATAAAATTGTGGTCGTTTCGCCTTCTGGACAGCTCCATGAAACGACTAGGAAAGGATTCTGGTTAGAATCTTGGCCAAACAACTTCAGTCCAGAATGCAACGAGCATGCATCGGACCGACCCTCGACTGAGGTTGGTGCACGCTGAAGCGACTCAAAATTCTTTGACACTAACAACAAGCCTTCTTCACGGGAAGCAATTCCCGCAACATACGTGTCCTTGCTATCAGTCCCCCTTTCCAAGGTGACACCATCTACACTCTCACCGACGGTGTTGCTGTCGTCTTCGCAAGTCCCGCCCACACATTCTATTGTTTTCTGACGTTCTCCACACTGCACCGACTGTTCGGCGGGGGTCAACAGCATGAGCTCATTGCTGGCGATCCCAAGCAGAATAAACGGCGCGGAATCGCCCTTTATCCCATTGGGGAAGTGGCTCAGCGTACCAAAGGAAGGATTCTGAATAGTGGGTGGGAGGTCACAGGTATCTGCCGGCTCAATTTTATTGGCAGTTACTTTTCCTTTTTCCGTGTTCCGACCGGGGACGCTCGTAGGAGTAACTGTGGGCGTTGGAGTGCGGGAAGCGGAGGGCCTTACACTAGGAGTCGCCGTGGTCGGCTCCGCGCTTGGCGTGCCACTGGGAGTAACATCAGGAGTCCCTGAGGGAGCCGGTAAGTCTGAAGCAGAAAAGAGCACTAACAGACACACTATCGGCATGAATCGAGATCCTGAATACTTACCTCGGATAACAGAATCTCCCTGTGTTTGTGACGGAATAGCCGGTGGGGCGAGGCAGTCTTCATCTAACACTCCGATGCCTTCATTCCAGCCGTAATAATGTGGATTTAACCAAAGGAAATCATTCTTTTCAATTCCATAGCCAGTATCGTAGCTGAAACTAACACAATACCAATTCTTCTTATCATTCTTATCATCGACAGGATCTGGGTTAACCACGAAACTGCGTGGGAGACATATATGTTAGACTATGTAGCATTTGATTGGGACAGGGAAAAAAAAATTGAGGTAACCCCACTTACTTGAGAGTAGCCATATCGCAATATGTGTTGTGCCGGTAGTTCCTGCAAAACTCGAAGTCCGAGTCCTTTTCGGAGGGAGGGTAATAAAAGTTGAAAGTGGCTCGAGTCCCATCTTGCAAGAAGAAAAACCGTTTCCTGAAGCGTCAACACATAGGGTAGAAAACCATGGTGGTAGACCCAATTAAAAAAGCATGTTTTACGGGATTGGTAGAGACTAGATAGGTACTTACTGCACTTCCCCAGGGAGCCGTTGACACATTCCCTCTTGAAGAGTGACCAGGTCATCCACTGAGCTGCACGATGCGGCCAAGATACCGCTTGTACCATCAGGGGAGATAGCGAATGCCCTTTCTTCTGCCAGTAGGCCGTATGAAGTGGTGTACTCAAAATGCACACATAGATTGTTGTCGGAGATTGTAGACAAGTTCCTGCAAGGAAAAACAAAGACACAATCGCAACCTGTGTTCGGCCGCGCTCAGGGTAAGTTTCAGCACATACTTTAGCACGGTATGGTTGCAGTGACCGTTCGAAAGGCAGAACTCAAACATGTCTTCGTCGAGGGAATCTCGTCCAGGATGGCCTGTTAGATGCAGTGAACCGCAAGCACCATCTCCTTGATAAAACCTTCTCTCCTTTCTGCACGGTAGCAATTGTCAATACAGTAAATACATCTTGTCACTACACTACCACATTACTGCACCATGTTTTTACTGCGCAACTTCTGGTAGAACAGGACATATCCCTTCTGCAACGTGGATGGTATGCAGAATATATGGATAATTTGCATGACAAATAGAAGTTGTTGACGACCAAGGACATATATTCCTGCAAGATAGCTCGCCTCGGTTGGAGGAGCACCAGAACAATCCGAACGACCGTGCTACAATACAGTAAGTGGTTAGAATAGTTTTGACTGTTTTCATTTGTTTATGGTCTTCCCGCAACCGGCAAGCAGAAAGTCTGAAGAGACCGGATCATGGTTTTGCGTAGAATTTTCGGTTCCCGATTCTATACCCGGAGAGCCCTCTACTCGTGGTCTATGGATGCGAGCCGACGGTTCACATGCCGCTTTTGCGTGCGTCGTTATGCTCTTCCTCCGAGTAACGAGGGGCTGTGCAGTGTCGCCGCCCACCTACGCCTCGACAGTACACGAAATTGTCGTATTCATTTACTTGGTTCTGGGTGTACAGAGGCCCTGTAAGGTTGACGGAGGCACATGTACCATTCTCTTTACTCCAAAATAGATGCTCCTTGCTGCGTTTAAGAAATTACTATATGTGCCTATATACCCAGTACACGTGACCATACGGGATAACATACCGAAGTGGAGCAGGAAGAACATGACACATCCCATCGGCGTTTCCTGCACCCACGCAGGGTCGCCCTACCGGTATGGAGGTACTAATGACTCAGCGAAGGCGATGCCAAACATACCTAGGGGGGTTAGAGTGTCGCTGATACGGAAGTCAAGGAGTGACTTGCCATCACAATCAGAGGACAGAACAGCTTTCGATGCATCGCTGTTTACCCATAGATGATTATTGTCATCCTGTACCAAATCACTTGAGTACTTTATGCAATACCAGTCGTCGGAAACCATTCTGTTGCACGGAACGATGAATTAACTTTAGTAAAGTTCGAGTAGCGAACGACGTAAAGAAAATTCCAACTCACTGGATAGTTTCGACGGTTGCACTTAGGTCACAGGCACGTGCGGCCTCGCCATCATCTCTGAGCCCGCCGTACTGACAATACTCAAAGGGGCTGTAAAGGACCCTGGAAGCTGTCGAGCCCCAGCCGGGGGGTTGCCCGTAAAATTGAACGAACGGCAATTCCCGTCAAAATCGTTGAACTTTATATAAGTCCTGAAAAACTCCCGCAACATTCGCACAAAGTGGAGATCCGGCGCGTAAACCAAAGCATCCCGCTACTTACTGAGCAGCTGAGGGTAATCCCGGGCATCGATTAGCTGCGTACAGGTTGTACAAGAACGAAAGCGTCTATACTGCTAAACATGAGGCTTGGTTCCTATTTGCTTACCTTTTAGGTTCTCGAACTCGTGAGGCACATCGATGACTGCCTCACAACCCATACTATTGGTTGCGGCCTGCACATTTGACCCGTCATCCTTGAGCCAAAGGAACATGTCTTCCTCGTCTTGTCCCCATGTAAAGTGTGTACAATATAGAACGAAATCGCCACTAGTGTTCGTGATTTTGTGGATGTCCCTGTTCGTTTGTTTGTTTGTTTCCACATTCATCAAAGTATGCGCATCTTTCACTCTCCACTCTGACACTAATATCACTTACTTAACGTCCGCGGGGAGACATTTACTTTGAGTTTCGTTTGTGTCGCGGCAGTACCGGAAACTAGCCGTGGGAAAGATCGCAACGGAGAAGTCAAATGAATGGCAGTTACCGCCTTGAGTGAAATGCTCTTCCTCCCTGTCTAATGAGGCAAACCAGAGATCATTCATATACTTGGCTACTCATGGAAACGAATGTACTTACGTGACAGGTAGGGTTGGACACATTTCACCGGCTGTGAGACGGCAGGTCGAAACCAAATGATCGTTGACAGCACAATACATGTACGGCTTTGTCAGGACACCGAAATCACTGTGCCATTGCGGAATCGTCCATACAAAGGTTACGGAATAGTTGCGAAAGTCGATGTGCATTGTAGTCGTTTCGGGGATACACAGCAGACAATGTACTACCTAAATGATACAGAAAAGTACCTGCTCCACACAGAAGTAGCCACTGGTTTAGTTCGAACTTGGTGAGAACGGATGGACGCTGGGATATTGTTGGCACATTCCCTCTGTCACGGTATTCAAGGAGCAAGTGATTTGTTAAGAATTTTCGATGGATGTGGGTTAATCCGCAAGCGATTACTTACCTCGTAACACGTGTGTTCCATCAGCAGGAATGCTACTGCCGGGATCAGGATGGCTGCCATCACAATTTTTAACGACTTCTCCATAACCGACGTTCCAGTCGTAGAAATGAGGGTTGAACCAGATGTAACGATACGAATCTATTCCGTATTCATCAGTGTAGCTGAGTGTTACACAGTACCAATTCTGTTTGCCTTCGTCCGGGTTAATCACATGCCTGCAAAGGTTACCTCCTTCTATAAACACTGCATTCGTAACGGAGATCAATTTAATCAACACGTACAACAACTTCACGGTAGAGGCACACCAGTTATTGTGCCTCACATCCTCGCAGTAAGTAAGTGACTCCGGATTCTGCTCATTCGGAGGTTGGTCAAATCCGAACGATATGCAAGTCCCGGCTTGCCAAAACGATAATTTGTCTCTGAGTTTGCATAAATGTATGCGTGAAGCATGTATGTGATGCTACCGAATCATATACAGAGATGGACATACTGTAATTCACCCGGAAGACGTTCAACCATTCCTTGTCCGAAGGAGTTCGAGGCACTGCCGCCGGTGAAGTCGCACTTGTCTACCAGAGTGGCAGAGTCACTGTTGACCCATACTCCGCGGTGCATACTCATTAGTCCATAGGTAGTGGTGTAATCGAAATCGATGCATACATCACTGTTTAATGCATCGCTTATGTTGCTGCAAAACCAAGTGCAAATGATTGAATGTGGAAAAAAAGGTGTATGGTCAAATCCGAAGTAGTCACCATTCCCTTACGTGACAGTTGCATGGAAACAGTGCCCATTATGAGTGCAATATTCGAAGTCATCCGGGCTCCCCCCGAGTCGCCCCGGATGCTCACTGAAATCTACGGAAAGGTATTTACTGTCTCCTTGGCTCCAGCGGATTTCCTTCCTGCGAAAGAATTGCGCCTCAGATGTTCCGAATCACGCCATTGACACGCAAATTTCAATAACTGACGTACCGAGCGTCATCGGGAATGACCCGGCATTCAGCCTCTGGGACAACAATCAATATTACGCAAAGATCAGCTTTATTACGGTCGTCTTCTGACACTGAACGGTATCCTTACCAGCTACATAGTTGGCGTAACTCTCTGGGGGATTATTTGGTGCAGAGCAGTCATTGCCGTGGAAAAACGCGGCCCGACCGTTATTATTGTTATCGCTATCACCCGCATGCATCCAAAGACCTACTGTGTTTGTATCAGCGTTGTCAAAGTGGTAAATGTATTGGACGCAATACCAATCATTTCCCATGGAGCTCCTCATGGCATTGAACGCCCTGCACGGGCGTAGCGTCACACAGTCACTCACTTAGAGACTACAAGAAGTTAGGATGCGCACCGTGCACATACTCGATACTAGAAGAGTGTTCGGGAACGTTACCGACACCATTAGATTGTGCTACAGAGCGATGCACTTTGGAAGTGCACTGTCGGCGCCCACCAGTGCCTTGGCAGAATTTAAACAAATCGGCATCATCTCTGTATTCGCTCATTGGTTCCTGGTTCCCTGTAATAGCTTCAGCGAAAGTTGAGATGAATGGATCGAACATAAATGATCGGCAGTCATCATTGCTACCGTCTGGTAACGATCCCCAAAAACGGAATGTCGAGCTGCGTGCAGGCCAGCAATATCAAGAACGATGGAACACACCCCAAGAGCAGAGTCACTTACCCTGTTAGTCCCTCCGGCAGTGCATGACATACTGCAGAAGATAACACACACCCATACATCGTAGCATTTGATGTGATTGCATGCAACATCGATGATCACAAATACAACGTACACCCCTGTGATGTTTTAAGATCACTTTGGCGGAAACCTAGAACGGTTTCATCTTCACAATCCGATGAAAGCACAGCCTTAGAACCATCAGCGCTGAGCCAAAGGTGGTCTTTTTCCCCTATTGCATCGGTATTGATCTTCAGGCAATACCAGTTAGCATTAGGGGCGAAAATATGACTGCAGTATGCGTATAATTGGGAAGTCATCCAGCACTCAAGGATAATGAATCCTTGGTTTGACGTACTCGATGTTAGCATAGGTATCACAAACACGGCTCGTCGGACCACCGTGCATGTCTGCCCAATTTTCTGCGCCCTCCCCGCAATAACGAAAGGTGCTGTACATTTGCCTGCCGTTAGTATCCCCCCCAGTCGGGTCGGCAGTAAAATTGAATGATTGACAATGCCCGTTGAAGTCCAAGAATTTCAGGTTGTTTCTGCAGACAACGAGGAAGAGGACATAGTCATCTGCGAAACGCACAGTGGCGCAAGCTTGTTCTCACAAACCCACATTAACGAATTCGGGAGACCTTCACATCTTCCGTCTGCACAGTGGGCACATGAATTCGCTGTCCAACCAAAGTGATAAGTTACTGCTATACAGATACATACCGGAGATCTCCTCGAAGCTTCCCGGTATATTATCGCAATTGTCGTCCAGTGTCGCGCCATCTTTCTTGACCCACATGTATTGGTTGTCACCGTGCCTATCTTGGAACTTAACACAGAAATTATCAACGTCATCGGAATCCACCTTTATTGTCATCTCTCTGTACCAACGTAAATTGACATATTCGACAACACAAGCGGTGCAAAACCAACTCTCGCGCGCAGTATACTCACGTTATGGCTGTTGCCGTGCATTCAGCCAGTAGAGTATCATTTCCGAAGCACCATTGGAATCCAGCAGTGTTTTCGTGTACACCCATCTCTTCTAAGAAGCCAAACGAATTGCACTGTTTCCCGTCTCCGCCGGGTTGAAAATGCTGAATTTTGTCACTGAGGGACCAGCAAGGCAAGGACACGTGTTTCGCTCGTATGAGCCTCATATGAAAGCCATGCGAACACAACTTACAATTTAAGGCTGGGGCACGCCTTATCTGCGCATACGTATACAGGTGCATGTATATGTGTGAAGAGCTGGCCATAAGTGTCAGTGCGATGTGTTGTACTCACCCTTGATGTCGTAAGTATTCGTCGGTAGGTTGCCAGAACTACATAAATCTGAACTGCTCACTGCGGCCTTTGTCCCATCCTCTTGTAACCAGAGATATTGCTTGTTCTCGCCATCTACCAAATCAACGCAGGTCCAGTTCTTGTTATCGGCTTCAATGCGCGAACGGATCGACCTGAAGCAATTGTCCGATTATGCCCAGACGGGACTGTAAACATAATCCGATAAATACGTACTGAACCACAGCACCACTTCTGGTATGACATGTCTTATCCCCAGCATCACAGTATGGGTCGACGGAGTCTCCTTCCTTCGGCTGTCCGCCAAAGTTGATGCGGAAACACTTGTCATCGTCATTAGATTCAATAAAACGGAAACGACTGCAACAGAAGGCGGCAAAGTGTAAGCACAGAGAACTGGAGCAGTCTGCTTCATCCATTGGTCATAGAGTATACATACCTCGTGAATTGGGACGGAATCTCTCCGCACATGTAGGCTGCAGGCGGATGAAGCTATCAAAAATAGTGCATTTGTAGGCATTGCGACTTCGCCACGGAACAAACTTACGTGAAGTATCTGCCTGATACATGGACAACGGAGGATCCCCGTCACAATCGGATGCTTTCAGGGCCTTGGTCCCGTCGTTTCTCACCCACAGGTACTTGGATGACTGATCCTGGCTCCAAGTAAAGCCGATACAAAAGAAATCATCCTTATTGGTGCTCACAGAGCTGGGCGTATGGATACGTCACACGTCAACAAGAGCAACCTTGCAAATAAGGTAAGGTACGTACTTGATCCATGCAGCACCGCACTTCAAGGCAGAGTCCCCACTTCCCCCAATTTCTCCTTGGCAGAATTCGAAGTGATCATCTTCGCCAAGGTCGCTCTGGGTAAAATCGAATGAGTTACACTGATCTCCCGGGCGCTCGTTGTAAAATTCTCTTTGTATGAAGCGGCGCTTTTGTCTGCATGTATGCACGAAGTCCATGTGTATAGAGGGAACAACTCCCAAGCTAAACCTAACGACCGTTCGTCGGTCCGGCTCCCTTGGAGGTCCCTGCGTTCGCTCCCCATCATGTTTTTGTTGCCCCTACAGGGGGGGAAGGGAGGGCAGGGAAAACACCAACACTGTCTAGACAGTGGGCAATTGGTAAAGGTACATGGCTATCGCAAACATATGATTTCCACTGGACGCTTCGTCCAATGCAACAGATGTTGGGAAAGGGACGCGAAAAAGTGTACTTACGAGAATGGAAGCGCTTGAGCGGCTTGGGAGCACAGAAGCGCTCCGAGGAGCAAGGAAATACCACCCAATGTTCGCATTGTGCAAAGGTAGTGTTCTTTGGAAACTCGAATAAAAGCAATTAGACAGCTACCAATTGGTTCGTTGTTGTGTCCTGTTGTACAACTCAAGGCACCTGAATGGAATGACGTAGTTCAGTCAAACCAGCTAGCTTAATCTTATCTAAGATTTCAGTTGCCACCCGTAGCCGGGATCAGGCCGGTGGGTCGCAACGAGAACTGCCACCCTGGTCGCAACTTCCCCATGCACTCCATGTGCGCATGTGCCCATAATGCACCTCAAGAAAGAGACAGAGGTGAATATATAAGTTTAAGGAGGCAGTATGCACTCAACATTGGCTATTGCATAGCTTTCTCGTTGGGGTGGAGACCGCCAAACACACGATCTGGGTTCGAGCTTCACAGAACACTCTGACCTTTTTTGTTCCCAGCGCGTTCCCGCCAAAAACATGCCACTCCCCGCCGAGAGCCCTGGCGAACAACACTCACCAGACCAACACTCGCAGCTGCAACCCTCCTGCCGAGACAATTAGTTTCAGATGTCGATGTTTCTCCGATGCTATTGTATGCGTCTAAGCTGGCACCGCAAGCACTCACCCCCAAAAGCAGAAGCATTCTCGGTTTCTTCCTCGGAAGAAGCAGAACACAGAACCCAACGGAACTCCGGTATCCAGCACCAGTGCTGCACCACCCCAGACCCACCGTGGCACCGCCGGTCCGCCGCCATCCAGTGTTGGTGGTGTTCGCCCGGACACCGTGGTGGAAGAAGCTATTGGAAGAAGCTACATCGGGTTCGACAGCGTGCTTGGTTTCGGAACACGTTCATACTGTATGTGTTTCGTTCGATCGTTTAAGCTTCTTGCGCAGGATTAGTTGTCACCGGGGTAATTTACATCCTCCTCCTCTCCTCCAGGGTGACAAATTCCATCCAGTGCTGAGACTGAGATACCCAACGATGAGGACCCTCGTGAGCACTATTGTGGTGGTTGTTACCACTTTGGTTGCGGCAGTGACAGCCACAGGTTTACATAATCAAGTTCCTTCGACGTAAGTCATCATGCATGCATGAAGGTATTCTAGAACGAGCACCTGGCCGCGTTTGGGGGGGTGGAAGTCAACATATGCACTGATGCAATTCGTAGCTATTTCCTGTTCATTGTAATTACGGCAACATTAAATTTTCGTTCTGCAGCGCACAAGAAAAAATTAAGTTTGATAACAAACTGATGTACAACCACGACGACCGAATCGGAGAATGCGTCTCTTTTGACTTTAGCAACATTACGGCAAACAACGAGTTCACACTAGCTGTCAGACCGGAAGATGGCGATCTCGCCATTGACAGGGAAACAATCATCAAGTACGTTGTTCGCAACTGCGACCTTGGTTCGTGTTTTTTGTGCGGCGGGTCACTCAAGAATATCCTTCGGCGCAGATCCGTTTACGAACCAGACGATGCAAGCGGCTGGTTTTGCGTGAACTTCGAAACCAATTTAAACAGTTTTGACTTTCAGTACGTCTGGATCAAAGATGATCGCACTCATGCAGTGCTGGCCTCGGATTGCTCCGGTGAGGAGCCGCTGGCCATGTATCAGTCGGAAGCTGAGAGTAAGCGGGCCAGTGGACATCAAAGAGTTTCGTGTGCTAAAATACACGGGGGAGACTGTGGCTTGCAGATGCAATGTGTGGACAGATTCCGGAACCTTTTCGGTACGAGGCTTTATGAGGATGAAGTTGCATCTCAGGCTGGGTATATCAAATCGCTTCAACGTGGTCATGCAGACACCCCGGCTTTCGTTTCGGTGACCCGAATGATGACTGTACATACGTCAATTTCGGTAACAATAATCCGGATGAGGGCGGTTCCTTGAGTGAGTTCTGCCGGCATTCGTGGGGACAACAAGTGTGCTACGAAGCCTCCCCTATCACGTGCGTATCTCATGGTTAAGAAGCGTACAAAGCATCTTAGTTCTCTCACGTATTCTTTGCTTAAACTTAGGCAGAAAGGTGAACTCTCTCCTTGGAGACGATGAAGCATGGACTTGTGTGGGTTTCCAACCTGAGCAAAGTGGTAGTAACTCGTTCGAGCTGTGGATGAACCCACCGGCGAGCAATAATGCAAAGGCTTATCTCCGAGAAAATCCGGGGATGTCGACTTGTCAAGATAGTAACACGCCGAGCTCCAGCAAGGATGTTACTCGTATGTGAGATATTGAATGCTTGGGAACACTCTTATCTTGTATCATCTGGTTTCGACCTGCCGTCTCACAGCCGGTGAAATGTGTCCAACCCTACCTGTCACGTAAGTACATTCGTTTCCACGAGTACCCAAGTATATGAATGATCTCTGGTTTGCCTCATTAGACAGGGAGGAAGAGCATTTCACTCAAGGCGGTGACTGCCATTCATTTGACTTCTCCGTTGCGATCTTTCCCACGGCTAGTTTCCGGTACTGCCTCGACACAAACGAAACTCAAAGTAAATGTCTCCCCGCGGACGTTAAGTAAGTGATATTAGTGTCAGAGTGGAGAGTGAAAGATGCGCATACTTTGATGAATGTGGAAACAAACAAACAAACGAACAGGGACATCCACAAAATCACGAACACTAGTGGCGATTTCGTTCTATATTGTACACACTTTACATGGGGACAAGACGAGGCAGACACGTTCCTTTGGCTCAAGGATGACGGGTCAAATGTGCAGGCCGCAACCAATAGTATGGGTTGTGAGGCAGTCATCGATGTGCCTCATGAGTTCGAGAACCTACAAGGTAAGCAAATAGGAACCAAACCTCATGCTTAGCAGCATAGACGCTTTCGTTCTTGTACAACCTGTACGCAGCTAATCGATGCCCGGGATTACCCTCAGCTGTTCAGTAAGTATCGGGATGCTTTAGTTTACGCGCCGGATCTCCACTTGCGAATTTTGCTGGAGTTTTTCAGGACTTATATAAAGTTCAACGATTTTGACGGGAATTGCCGTTCGTTCAATTTTACGGGCAACCCGCCGGCTGGGGGGTCGACAGCTTCCAGGGTCCTTTACAGCCCCTTTGAGTATTGTCAGTACGGCGGGCTCAGAGATGATGGCGGTGCCGCACGTGCCTGTGACCTAAGTGCAACCGTCGAAACTATCCAGTGAGTTGGAATTTTCTTTACGTCGTTCGCTACTCGAACTTTACTAAAGTTAATTCATCGTTCCGTGCAACAGAATGGTTTCCGACGACTGGTATTGCATAAAGTACTCAAGTGATTTGGTACAGGATGACAATAATCATCTATGGGTAAACAGCGATGCATCGAAAGCTGTTCTGTCCTCTG
>LVLI01000613.1:0-46887 GCA_001687465.1 Halocafeteria seosinensis
CGCCAATTAAAGCAAGAAATTGAGATTATGGGCCAATTATCCCATGAAAACATCATTCGCTTCCTCGGATACAGTGCGGCCAAAGGGAATCAAGTGTTCTTGTTGATGGAATACTGTCCTGGAGGCCACCTCTTGGATGTAATCAATAGTCTGTCACCGGGAACGGTGACCACAGACACGGTATTGACGTATTTTACGCCCATTGCCAAAGCCGTGGCGCATATGCATGCGCAGAATCCTTCGATAGCCCACAGAGACCTCAAGTTTGAGAATATTCTTATTGCGTCCGATAACAACCTCAAACTGTGCGATTTTGGATCGGCGTCCAAGCGGCAGGGCAAGATCCAATCCAAACAGGAACGCGCGGACGAAGAGGACACAATTGAACGATTCACAACACCGACATACAGAGCACCGGAAATGGTAGATTTATATAGTGGTAGCCCAATAGATGAGCGAGTAGATATTTGGGCTCTAGGATGCATTCTTTATGGTCTCATGTACCAAGAACACCCCTTCCAGGATACGGGTACACTAGCGATACTCTCTGGAAGAGTGAAGCTAAAAGAATTTCCACGCTTCCCCACCAAGTTAAAGGATCTTGCCCTCGTTTGCTTTAGATTATCACCGGAAGAAAGGCCCACCGCGGATAGCATTGTAAAATATTGCGAGCAATTCCGAGAAGGTCTTAGGCGAGGTCAGGATCCTGCGAATATCACTTTGCCTCCGCTGCTGACAAAAGACGGGAAGGATTGTATTGAAGTTATGGAAGAGACCACAGTAAACGAAATGGATGATATGTTTTCCCAAGCGGAACTAACTTCGGGGAGTCAAAAGCAAAAGAAAAAGGGAAAAAAGAAAAACAAGAGTAGGCAGGCTCAGGGCTCGGCTACGCCAACAGATACCAGTTGTGGTGGAACGAAGTCTGCGTTGTTGCAGTCGAGGCTGCAAGGTAAAACACAAACAAAAAATCCGAGCTCAAATTTAGGCATACGACAACCTGGAGTTCAACGAGACACCGAAGAGGCTGAGGATTCGTTTGACCCATTTGATGATGCGCCCGACGAAGACATCTGGGACACCGGTGATAATACGTCCAAGAATCAAGGTGGTTCCGGAGGAACCGACGAGTTCGATCCATTTGAGTCCCTGCCTAATGATTCTGCGCCCAAAGGTAAACACAAGGGAATCACTCCACATCGGCCAAATCAATTGCCGCAGAAGAGTAAGGATGATTCACAAACAAAGCGGCCGATGAACTCGGAGGACGTAGATATTTTGGGCGGCCCAATTCTCACTGAAGAAGAAGATCTTCTCGGAAACCACTCCGGCACGCCCTCAGACAGTCGCTTTGCAAGTGCTCCTGGGCGGCCGGTACACGCGTACGGCTTTCACGGTTACGGTGGGGGTAGTTCACCGGTGAGTTCTCCCGGCATACCTAGACAGCTGTCATCCCAGTCATACGGGTTCCATGGTAGCTCGAGCGTTCCCAGAAGTCCGTATCATTGGAGTCCTGGATGAGTAGCACGGTGCTGCAGCTGCTAGTACCCAGACCTTGTTGGCTCCCTTACGATACATGTGTTCAATTCATGAATTACCTGTCTTTCAACCCCGCTGGTGTTCGGCATTTGCCATAACACATAGAAGGGGCTGAACTGGTGTAGCAGGCGACGCCAGTCTCTACACTTTCGTACCAGCTGGTCAATTCTTCATTGGGATCGCTTTTGTTCCAGCACATCTAACAATAAATTTTAAAAAGTTATGGTTTCAATCATTGTATTTTACGTCACTAAGTTCAGCATAGCGATACACAACATAGGCTCCTTTCTAAGACTTGAGTAGGAATTTGTGGTATTTCAAATACTTGGGAAAAACGTGTATTAGCATTTTCTATTGCGACACGCTTGCCCGTAATACTGGTATGTTCTACATGTAGCAATAAACCATCTCGTCAGTATAATCGGCGTTTTTCACTAGTCCTTTAAGTACCTGGCACATTTTGTACGGACCACAGATAACCAACAGGACATCCTCTCCGGGAGGTGACAATGCTTCTCTAATAACACTCTCATCGATAAACCCAACTCTCCCAGACCATGATTGTCCCTCGGGCACCCTGTCCACAGTGTACGTAACCCCAATATTGTCGTTGTTAGCAGCCACATGGTCGAGTCCGTCTTTGAACGCTATTGCTCCAGGCTGATTCGCGCCATACAGCAGATTAACCGCTATGTCATGACGCCTATGGTGTAAAACAGAATGAATAATGGACAACATCGGCGCAATGCCCGTCCCACCGGCAAGCAGGTTAATTTTCTTGATGCTCCTACCTTGGTAAACGGCACCACCATCTTTCGCTGCGGCAGAAGGACGGAAATCCAAACTTAGTTTACCATGCAATCCAGAAAAGTCAAGAGTATCACCCGGTTTCATATCACGCATGTGGTACGACATTGTACCACCGTGCGAGTCAATTTTTACCAACAAGTCGATGTACCCTAACGCCCCCAATCGAGAAGCAGGAGAATAGCAACGAACAACATCTTCGTTGTTTACTTTAGCACGTACTTTGATGAACTTGCCGACAGCACCACCGACTCTGCCTTCGGCATTTCCGGCAACGGTGTGCAACGGACTTGGCAAATCGAACCGAAAGACGTACTGGTCACCACACAGTGGAAAACTCTCGCGCAGTCTTAAAGGAGTCCAGCTATCCTGTTTCATACAGGATGTAGACATCTCTCGGAATGAAGCGCTTCGTTTCCCGGCGATTCGCCCAAACACTACGCATTCAAGAAGAGAGTTACCCGCTAATCGATTTGCTCCATGCACACCGCCGCTAGCTTCTCCGGCTGCAAACAATCCTGGTATTGGATGAGGCTGGAAATGAGGTAGTTTTGCCGTGTGTCGAGTGCCTGATCGTGTTTGATCAGGGACTGGGGTCTCTAAGCCAGTTTCCACAGCCGAGAGAGTAGAGTCTTCAAGAGACACATCATGTCCTTCCGTTTCGTGTGATTCTGGTATCCCCAGCACTTCACCTGCAGCATTGATGGCTACACCACCCATAGTGTAATGAATGCTAGGAGTGATAATGGCAACATAGAGGTTTGCGTCGGTGCTTTCAAGCAGGCTTTTGAAGGATTCGTGGGATGGAAATGACTTCTTTCCAAAACGATCCGGTTTGCCTGAAGCAGCTACCTCGGAATATTCTTGTAAACTTGCACGCAGTGAATCTTCAGGAAGCCCTAGCTTTTTAGCAGCATCTGAAAGACTGTCGAATTCCTGAAAAAATCCCTTTACTTTGTGGTAAAACCCAAACGTAGGTCCAAACTCATGTGCTGCTTCATGCGTCAAAATTAGGTAGCATGATTCCTTCCACTTCCCTTCTGAATCGGTTCTCCCGCATTCCTGCTGGATTGACTCAGTAACATCATCACGTCGTCCCAGTTCATTGACGAAGCGTTTACCTGAACCAAAAGAGTCTCTCCTAGTCAAAGAGTCATTTCTACTCAAACTGGTTACTGTATGCTTACCACTTCTCGGACTTATGAGAAGTCCTCCTACGCCACGGAGCGCCTCAGGAGCGAGGAACTTTGTATTGTTTTCGGGATCCTTCGGATCCACGAATCCGGTAGGATGCACCTGTTAGATATAATTGATTCCCAAAATGTTACCAGAAAAACTACGTATTCTAATTACTCTTTAACACGTACTTGTACGTATTGCATGTGTCGTAGGAGAGCGCCGACCTCTTTAGCGAGTTGAACTCCGTCACCTCTGGCAAAATTCCCATTGGTGGATGGCAGATAGGACACTTGAGGTGCATGTTTCTGAAGAAGCGAATTCTCTCCTCGGTATCCACCATATCCCCCGCTTGTCAGAATAACCGCATCGCCTTTCAACTCAAAATTTCCCCTCGTCTCATTCTGAAGCTCGATACCTGCTACCCTTTGCTTGGTTTCTGTGGATCCTCTGCGATGGATGTCCTCCGTGAGCAATCTCAATGCTGATGTTTCAAGCATAACCTCTACTGAATCTGCCATTGACTGAACCTTTTCTGAAAGAGCCTTCATGATAGCTCTTCCAACCGGTGTAACTTTCCCGTCCGGACCAGGGCCAGGACGATGAGTTCGGGGTTTTGAATGGCCTCCACATTGTGACACTTTATCAAGAGTCACCCCGTAGGATGCAATAAAGTCGATGGCATCTTTCGACGAATGAACGAGCGTATCGACCTGGACTTCGGAAAGTTTGGAATTCAGAATAAGACTGAGCTTTCTTCTTTGCTCGAGTAGGTTGGCAAACAACGTACCAGCGCTTCATCAGCTTTTCCGTGACCGGATTGCATCGTATCGTCTTTGAACAGCGCAACTGAATCATCGGTCACTCCATGTTGCTTCTGGATCTCGGTACCTGTTGAATCAATGCAACACGTCATCAGTACGTATTACGGTTCCAGTCAATGGCTCGTACTTCCCTCTCCCAGACAACCATACATGGACAGCCACGTTCAGACCAGATAGGTAATACAGACAGCACGACTTACCGACAGCATTCATGCCACTTGAGGCCTTCTCGGAATTTCCTCCCAACTTGGGATTCCTCTCGATTAAGGTCACGCGGGCTCCCTGTTGCACAGCTTCCAGCGTAGCGCTGAGGCCGGCAAGGCCTCCACCGACAACGATAACATGGGGAGGAGAGTTGACCTGAAAATTCCACCCGTGGTCGGTGCTCGTAGAAGGCGTAGAGCTCATGGTAAAGGCAAGATACTCTGAGGAGTCGTACAGGGAAGCCAAAAACGCTACACTCGCAAAGAGACCACTGAGAAATGCGCGCCGCACACTGTATTCGCGGAAATGAAGTAGACGAGCGATGCCGACAACAATGCCATCAATCCGACACATTGTTCCACTTGTGGCAACAGTCGCTGGATTTTTCTGCCTTCAAGCCGTAATACGGTTATGGTGACGTCGTGACTCGCCGACTCGTGAGTCAACTGGCACGTTAAGGTTAGAATTCCACTGACCGACCGTCGTTGGGTAAGGAACGCGGGAAAGTTTGTTTATTGGCTGCTTGATGGAAGCGAGTCGTGAGGAATGTGGATACAACTGAACACCCTTTGTCATTCCGCGGTGCTTTCATCCTGGATCACCACCAGTTGAGCTGAAGTGTTGAACGAACGTGTATCACGAAGTGAAGCGACATATAGGCGAAAATCAGTGAACATCTCGTAGCTCGCCTGGCGTCGAGTCGCTCAATTTGTTAGCACTCACCACTAGAGGCGGCAAATACAAAAGGGGTCAGGTGCTACGTAGCCGTCGTAGCTTCCTTCTACGTTTGAAATGAGCAGGTCAACAGGAGGACTTCGACTGAAGCTTCTGAGCCGCTGTATCAATTCCTTGGATATATGTGAGAAAATCAACCTCATGGGACTCCTCAGGTACACCTCGCTCATGAGCACCCAAGGCCAAGCTTACCCGAGGGCGTTCATTGAGAAGAAAGTGAACAAGAGTTGTTAATTCTTCAGGAGAAATCCCGCCTAATACAGTCTGGATCAATTCTGTGCTCACAGTCGTTTGCGGAATGACAAACCCTGAAGGTATCCTAAGTTGCAAATGCGACACCGCTGAGAGAATTAGGCGCGTTACGACAGAGTGCTTGATTTTTCCCGCCTGACTCCGGAACCGCAGCCATGAGAAACTATATTTCTGCTAAATCTGGGTAAAGCAACACTTACAGAGAATCGAGCAGAAAAATGCATTAAGAGAATATGTTCGTTCATAAATTTTCCTTTCGCCCACATTTCCGCAAAATCTAGCATGCATACATGCCCTCTTTCTTCAGCCTTCTCCCGAAACCTTTCATCGTCCAGGAACGTACATTCCATGATAAGTAGTCGAGCGGTGCATGCTTCCAAAGATCTCTGCCAAACAGCGAAGACGCTATAACTCATGCGTATATCAAACTCCATCAAAAAGCAGCGTACCATTATGCCCGCTAGAGCAGTATCCCCAGAATAGGCTATTTCGACTGTGCTGTGTAGTCCAGTTACTGACTCTCCGCTTCGACAGAGTTCGGAGATTTGTTGCTTGGTGAAGTCTGGAAGTATGCAGCCTCAGCAGATAAAATTGCAAGCAAGGAAATGTTTTGGTATCCTTCATATTTACCTTTGTATTCTTCTTTTAACTTCTTCATTTGCCTCCAGATTATGTATCCGTAACTTGTCACGGCATGCTCCGTTGCCCATGCAGTGGCGAAGTACCCAACAGGAAGTTGACTCAAATCGGTATCTTCGCGACTGTAGTTCTTGACCTTAGCTTCATTATTACTTCGCCCATTTGGAAAATGGATTATGCTTCCACTATCGACGCCAACTAACTGGTAAGATATCTCTCCACCATCCAATTTGGAGAATGCTGAAAACACTTGGTGCATTGGCTCTACACACACTTCAGGAACGACGTAAGTGGGTGCTGGCATATTCGATAACGCCCTCGTTGTAGCGTGCATTTGAATGGAGCCAATGTGATCCAAATGACCATGGGAAATGAAGACAAGACTGCAAACCAATAAAATTCGAATCAAGGTTGCCAACTCATGCATCATGGAATACACGTACGGCTGATTGACGGCTGCTCGGAACACCCTCCCCTGCATTTGCGAATTAACTCTTAAATCGACTAAGACTTTAATTTGACCAAGAAGTCCACTTACCAGGTCAAAGACTATATTGAGCCCTTGTCCAGGAAGCACTACTGACGTAGACTCTCCAGCCACCGACCGAATTTGAACCGTGTATCCTGCTAGATTCTCGTACGTTGTCAAGCTGTCCGAAGTCTCCCGAGAAGGCTGTCGGAGTGGCTTAACGCCTCCATTGGCCGTCTCAGAGGTCGAAACATTTGCCATAAGTGTCTTAAAACTGCTTCCAAACCTTGTGAATCTGGGAGATCGGGATCCAACTAGTCGAGAAAGCGCACGCATTCATGCCATACAGCATGTAACCGATTGCTCACAAGCTATCAAGTAAGAAGAAGACGGACAAACTGTTGGGTACATGACAATGTACATTCTATTACGTTGTATAGTCAGTATAGCTTTGTGAAGTTGAGATATGAGTTGCAGAAAAATGTGTATTTTCTCATTCCAGCGCCTTATTTAGTTGCTCAGCCATTTCCTCAGTTTTTACTTTAGCTAGGTACGTATTCATTACTATTTTACCGCCTTGCTTTTCGGATACTGTGATGCTGATGGTTTTCTTGCTTGGAGGCTTCTTCTCCACGAACGTGCCGTTCACCAATAGTTTCTCGGACTCATCAACGACCCACTTGAAGCAGACACGCAGGTTCGACGTGTTCTTATTGCGGATTATATGTAATATACCAACACCGATTTCGATCCAACCGGACTCACCGAATCTGTATAATTTTGATCTCTGTTCCATCAGTTGCTCGTCGCCTTCTAATAAAATATCTAACTTTTTTATTTGGCGCTCTTGTGATTCACCACTATCTTGTTGATCCGTCCCATTTTGATCCTGAGATTGGTTCTGTTCCTCTTGTGAACTTTGACCATTAGATCCAAAAGCAACCGATGCATTCTGCGGGAAAAGGTTAGACGATGTTTTGAAGATATTAGTTGCAGACGGGTTGGAGCTACTCGTGCCACCGAAGAGTGAAGTTGTAGCTCCGAAACCGTGAGACGTTGCATTGCCTACAACTTTAGAATCACCATCACTGGAGGAGTTAGTCAAGCCTAGCGAGGCTGAAGATGAAGTCGTTTGGCCAAAGGGGCCGAAACCGCTCCCTCCAGAGGAGCTTGATGGAGCAGAAGGAAACAGACCGCCAAAAAGCGAACCCTTGGAGCGAGTGCTCGTCTCGGATTCTGACTTTCCTGTGTCCTGAAGCAAACTACTTTTAGGAGCTGTCGACCTTGTATACTCCTGGTCTGACGTCTGCAATAGACTACTGGCACTAGTGGCATTAGTCGTAGGGTTTGAAGTCTGTTTGCTCAAGTTCGGAAATAGGGGGGTGGAGGCTGCACCGCCGGACTCTGCTGTCACCGAGAACGGGGTTGAAGAAGCACTGGTAGCACGTGTTTCTTTGTTTAACCCAGAAAACAAGCCGCTGCTACTGGGGTTCAAACTCGAGGTCTGTGCGAACATGGAGGTGCCCTTGCTTATATCAGTCGAATGCTGTGGGAACAGTCCGGATGCCCCGGTAGGGGAATTGGATTTGTCCTTGCTTGTATCGGCCGAATGCTGTGGGAATAGCGTCGTCCCGGTAGAGGAACCGGAGGTGCCTTTGCTGATATCGGAAAACAAGGTCGAAGGCACGGGCGCTTGCTTTTCCGATGCAGAGTGTAAATTGTAAGAATTAGTGGAGGATCCTTTCGTATCTGACGCAGAGGAGAACGGGTCGCTCCTCGGGAAATCAGAGGTTTTAGGAAACAAACTACTTCTTGCAGTATCCTGTTGTTTAAGATTCTGGTCCTGGAAGGGCAACGAGCCTTGCGGAGTACTGGAGATGTTAGAGAATAGGGCGGCCCCCCCAGGCTGGGTGTTTGATGCACTATGTGCTACGGAGGAAATATTTTCCCCAGAACTTCGATCACCATGAGAGCTCCCCGTGAACAAGAAGTTGTTAGCAGAAATTGTGCTGCCTGTAGCCGATGTGTTCGTCGAAGTGGAAGGGTGTGACACTACACCGAAACCACCGACGGACGTTTGCGAATCACCAAAAATTGATTCTCTTCCAGTCAACATAGGGGAAGAGGAGCTCCCTTTTAAAGGATCATCGTTCATCCACGAAGAGACGGATGGTTTAGATTCACTTATGCCCCCAAACGCTTTCGATGGAACACCGGGTGTAGTTGCCGGAGGCGGAGGCCCGGCCTTGCCTGATTCTCTTAGAATGCTGGACGATTGCAAGCCATAGCCAACTGAGCTTCGTGAATTGCCACCAAAGGGACCACTTTGTTTGCCGGTGGTGTCGTCGATGGCTTCCTTATCGCGTGTACTCTGTTCGTGCAAGGAACTACTAAACTGAAAGTTCACTGAACTAGATAGATACTCGCGGTGTGAGGTGGAAGGATGGTCATATAAAGATCCGGGTGACCAGTTGGAAGCATTCGGTGGGCCACTACTCCACATTTCCGACGACGCCATTTCATTAAGCGTATGGCCTGCGGTAGGAGTGCTCTGAGGCATTGAAGATACAGTTCGTCCGTGCCGGTGGCTATCCCGCGTTTCACGTGCGCTTTCGTGAGACTTTGTGTTATTGGGTCCTCCGCTGAGTCGCTGATGGAGTTGTTCGGCATATTTGATATAATCCCGAAAAGTCGGTGTCCAATCAGAGACCGGGTACTTCTTTAATTTCTTCGTGATGCAGGCCTCCATCGAACGATTCAATTTCGCAAACTCATTGTAAAACTCATGAAGCGTTAGGCCATTACTTTTCTTTACCACAAGTGACGTTTCCTGATTACCACCAACGGTGGTTGAGGCTGTGGATACGGCAGCGCGAGTTTCGTCAGCATTCCCGAGGCTGGGTCTCGAAGACGGCTTCTCTGGAAATAGTTGACGCGCATTGTACTTCTCCCCAACATCTGTACCAAACGAAGGAACCTTGCTTTCTGCCGATCTCTTGGAGTTCCAAAACGAGTCACTGGAAGCAAACGACGTATTGTGCGCCGGTGTGTTTGTTTGTGGAAGGGTAACTCGGGAGGTAGACATCGGCCCATAGCTCTCATCCAGAAAACTGGAACTACCGCCGTTGACCGAGCTTCGAGAGGCTCCCATAAAATCGGGGGTTCCTGTATTCCCTTGTCCTGCCATTAAGTTGACCCCAGAGAAGAGGGAACTACCGCCAGTAGAAGGTGGTCTTTCCTCATCTCCTGTTCCTGGCGCTGGTAGGTGGCTCTTTCGTTTGACTTTGAGTTTCCGACGTGAACTCCCAGCACTGCGGTTCACGCTGTGTGTCTCCTTATTTTCAGTATCTCCGACATCCTGTGAAAAATATTCATTCATGGGCATCATACATATGTGACCCACAATGAAAGACAATTTCAAAAAAAAAAAAAGTGCTTACATTTTCGGATTCCCCCACCCGAGGATTCGGTAGAAAGCCGCCACGGCGCTTCATTATACGATCACTGTAGTGGACTTGTTAATTATGTCCCTGTCTGCTAGTGTGGCGACTGGGGAGCGTGTATACTCCAAGAACGAATTGAGGGGATATGGACAAAAAGACGGCTGAATTCGATGTATTTGTCCTGGTTTATCCACAGGTTTACCAGCCAATTATACGGACTATACTGTCCTCGATCTATCTCACTTTGCTCTCCGTACTGTGGAGGGGACAAACATAGGGAACGTGAGGGGTATAACATGCCCGTGGAGCCGTAGACCTTGTGGCCCAGCAGAAGAGAGCAAACAATTCGTTCACTTCGCTCAAACATCTACGTTGTTACTAGTCCCTGTATACGAGAGCTACAGGTGTTATTTGAAGGAGAATTGGTAGTGAGAAAACTCGTTGATGGATAAAGAGCTTGGATTGTACAGATAGTGGGGTATTTTCGTCGAAAAAGGGGTAAAATGGCCGCCGAAAACAGCAGCAGCACCAGGACAGGATATGATCAAAGCCCTGTTTTACTCCAAGTACAGGAAGGTGAAGCAAAGACACGTATATGCGAGATATATCTACAATTTTCGGAGGTTTCAGGAGAAACTGCGTCGTCACTAACGGCCTCTGCGCCCTCCAAACTTACGGTGTATGGATATAGACGATCACAATTTGATACGAATCAACAACAACATGGCGATAATAGCAGTGCAGCGGCAGCTTCTTCCTCCTCCTCTGGGCAGAAAAAGGTTGTCGGTCTTCCCGAGGGGACGACCATCGCTCATGCAGGACTACATCCTCGAGCTGTTTCGAAGGACAAAGATGTCAAAGAGTTTAATAGGTTCACAGAATACTTACTGCACGGCCTTCATGGGACAAGTCCTCCAAAGGTGAGCAAAACTATGTTTGGGGTTTAGTATTCAAGAAACTTACTCATATTGCTATTGCTATATATGTGGCCCCCGCTTTTGGATGTGTAGGCTGCAAAGATTAAGCCTTGGGTTTCTGGAGTCCAAAAGGATACAAGAATTCATATACTACCGCCTGCGGATAAAAGTACGTTAGGGAAAGATTGCCAACTGCGGATGATTTTAAGCGAAGAGTCAAAATTGAAGAATACTGAAGGCACGACAAGCGCAACCCAGTCTGCTTCTCACAACTCCAGTCATGAGGAAGGCAGGATTCTAGCCGAGAATGCTGCCAAGGAGGCCAGCGATGACTCCGAATGCAGCGTTTACGTGATAGACAGTGCCCCCGAGCATATCCGTGGCAAAGCTGAACACTTATTTAGAGATATCAATGAGTCTATCAGGAATAAAATGAAAGTTGACGATGTCTCTCTATACAGCATTACTCAATCGCGTATTGCCAGGCAACAGACAGAGCTTCTTCTGGAGCTTGTAGGGCCAACGGCTACGGTCGTTGATGCAACAGCGTGTGTGGGTGGAAACACTATCTTTTTCGCCGAGCAGTTTAAGAATGTGGAGGCAGTTGAAATATCTAAACAGCGAACTGAGATTCTGGAGCACAACTTGCGCCTCAACGGCCTTTTACATAAGACAAAGATTCACCATGGGGATTATATGAAGATGTATACGGAAATACATGGTGATGTAGTTTTCTTTGATCCTCCTTGGGGTGGGGTCGATTACAAGAATGTAGATACTATTCCTCTTGTTTTGGGCAGTCCACCAATATCTATCGGACAAGTCTGTAACAAGTTGTTTAGCAGTAGTGCAGCTCCGTTCTACATTGCTCTTAAAGCACCAACGAATTTCGATGAAAAATCATTTGAGCATGATATCCTAGGCTTTGCCGAAATCATGAACGTGCACGAACTGTGGAAAATGAAGCTATATATTATTAAACCGGACCCGAGCCTTGGCGTGAAGAGAGAGCGCGAGGACGGTGATACAGCAGGAGCAGCAAATGGTAGCCCAAGGAAGCAGGCTCGGACATAGGGAATAGCCCATCTGTATAACTATGATAGATCAGCACAGGGTGAGTGTGCACATAAATATAACACTTCGGAACTAGTGTGTTGTGTATACGTTGGTTCTGTGCAGTACCCTCAAGCAACGTCAGATCACAATTTGTTCACTCGCTAGAGTAGCTCACTTTCGCCACAAGGGTTAAATATTGTGAAAAGTCAGCAAAAGAGAGTGCTCGGCGACCATTAGCTGTCCTTTAGACAAGTGTCACTTCGTAAGGTTCGGTCCCTCGTACTCTCCGCTGACGCAGGAACATGGCAGCAAGGTACTTTGGGGAAAAGATGGCCCATTATGATCCTAGTGCATACGGTCCACCATTCCTATCTGTGAAAAATCATCCACTATCGTGTATAAATGTCATAACATGTTCCGGAACTCCTCTAGTAGCGGCGAAGTTTTTGGAGCACATACGGTCTGCAGGATCAATATACTCTCCATACGACGCACTCAACAATGAGAATAGACATCAATTCATTATTTGTGGTATACGTACGTGCATCGTAATACAGCGAAATAGCCGAATAAGAGGCCTGCTTGCATCGCCAAGTCCCTGTAGAAGGTGGCCTTCTTTTTGGCCGAGGACTGTGATTCAGCTTGCTTGTATACAAACATGACGACACGAATTTTTTCTTCTTCTATTCAAAAAGTTCAAAAAATTTACTTTGTGTCCTAAAATGGCCTTCTGACAAATGTTAAACAATGACTGGTACTGAATGAACTTCAATGAAGCCAAAGTGACTTTGTGAGGCTCAATCTTGCTGGTTAGCCACAGATGCTGCATACAATGTAGTACAGTACAACTGTGGTACGTATTGACTTGATTTCACCGTTCGGAGTCACCAAGGAATTCGGATGAACATCGACATCCCACTCACTGGTACCATCTGCTGCAGAGAGGCACTCAATCGAGTTACGGGAAACGAGGTCATTCGTAAGTCCTACAGTAATTATCGCCGTCCTCAAAGAATCGATACCACTTTTTCGCTCTTGTATATGATTTGTGGCAGCCTCCTCAATCAAACGGAAGCTATGGATAGGGCACAATGTCGTGGATGAAGCTACCGGAGGCAGTGGATAAGGAAACGAGCAGATGTCTGGAAACATTGCTTTCCCCTATTATACAGCGGTATACCCTGTTGAGTGACCACAAGTATGCCGACCAGGAAGCGCAGTTCATACGTACGTAAGACCTGAGCCAAGTGAAGGTATACCTTGGAAAGTTCCTCAGGGGGATTGAGTGCTTTGCAGAATTCTACAACAAATTCGCCTCTCGGATATCTAGTCTATCCAAGGAGAAATTGGAGTCCTTACCCAAGGTAGAGGAAGATGAGGTGGATAGTAGGGAGATTGGACGCCTGTACGAGAAGCTGGAAGCTTCAAAGACGCCACCGCGGCAGCAACGGACTGAGAGCCACGATGAGCAGGGCTCATTTGAAGAGTTCTTTGAACTCTGCAGAATGACATTGGCGTCATTTGCGGCTTTCTTACACAAGAAAAATGAACGAAAAGCCTCAGACATAGTGCGCACCAAGGAAGAGCTACCAGCTACAAAGTTCAAGGACTACGTGATATCCCGCTTACAAACGAACAATGCTCTGATCATTGCAGGAGATACAGGATGTGGTAAGAGTACCCAAGTACCACAGTATCTCATGGAAGCCGGATACACCCCGGCGCTGTGCACGCAGCCCCGGCGGGTAGCTGCAGTAAGCTTGGCTAAACGAGTGCAACTGGAATGTGATGCCACCTCTATTTCTTCCAGTGCTGGGAAAAAGGAACCCCACCGCGTTTCCTACCATGTAAGGTTTGACAAGAGGCGATTGCACACAGGCACAAAAGGAGTTGCGGCAGAAGACCTTGTCTATGCAACAGAAGGTATCCTCTTGCGACAGCTCGTTGCCGAGAGGGCGACGCGGTTGCCTTATCGTATCGTATGTTTAGATGAAGTCCATGAAAGGCATGTTTCCACCGATTTCCTGTTTACGATACTTCGAGCGGCGGTTCAGAAGCCGTTTTGCCCCTTTAAGCTTGTTCTCATGTCGGCCACGGCGGACTTGAAGAAGCTTAGTAGATTCTTTCACAATGCACCTGTGCTGCAGATTCCGGTAAGCGGCTTGCCCAGTGTAGCTGTGTGCAGTAGGTATCGCTAATCATCGCATGTCGTTCGCAGGGAAGAACGTTTCCTGTCGAGATCAAGTATCGGCCTCCACCAATAGAGGAAGCCATTTTGAACGCTCAACGTAAACGTGTCTCCAGAGAGCAGCAGCAAACCTCATTGCCCCAAGACACTTCGAATGGAGATCAGATTATCCAGTCTAAATCCCCTCACTCTCATACTGTGGCGCAAGTGGATACGAAAGTTGATCAAGCAACAGAACGGGCCCGGCGCCGCCTCCGTATGGAAGAGGACGAGGACGAAAACAATGCGGAGGCCCAATGGGAGGCGGTCAACGACTCTTCCGAAGCTCAGACAGTGGAGACAACCACTGATAAAGAAGACTTTGACTGGATTGTGTCGGAGCCAATCTTTGAGAGTGATCTCATGACGGGAAACAGAAGCAAGAAAACGTCCACCAACTCCACGATTGATCTCAGCACGCTGATGAGTACCTTTGACGAAGTCGATGAATTGCTTTCCACTAAGTACGATGGGGATCTGCTAGTTTTTGTTTCTGGTGTGAAGGAAATCCAGGACGTCATGGACGCAATTCATGAGCGCATTAACTCCAGCGAGTTTGAGAAAGATATTCAGAAAAAAGTTAAAACCAATGACGAGGGCAAAACAAATTTTACTTCCTCCGCCAACCATGGCTCCAGGATAAGACCGCTAACGAATCGCTGGAGTGTTCTCCCACTTCATGCTGGTCTCAATACGGACGAGCAAGAAGTGGTCTTTAAACCGCAGCCGCAGGGTCGTAGGAAGTGCATTGTTGCTACGGATATCGCTGAAACCTCTATTACTATAGAAGGGATCGTTTGCGTAATTGATACTGGACGGCATCGTATGATTGCGTATCAGTCTCAGACTCATAGCATGCAGTTACAAGAGTTCTGGGTACCTCGATCATCCGCCGAACAACGTACGGGTCGAGCTGGAAGGACAAGGCCCGGTTATTGCTTTAGGCTGTTCTCTAATGACCTATTCACTGCACTCCCGAAATTTGCGCCACCTGAGATTCAACGAATCCCTGTTCAAAATGTGCTCGTACAGGCTCTTGCTATTGTGATGCAGAATGATACGGTTCTCCGTTCCACATTCGTTCCCACGCTCTCTCAATCTACCAGTTACTTTGCGAAGCTAACTACGCTAGAATTGGTGGATCCACCCACTGACGATCTTGTTCACCACGCGGAAAAGCACTTATGGATACTAGATGCTGTTCGAAAGCTCAAAAACCGCGCCGAGGATGGCGACGAAGAGTTAGAGTTAATGCCCCTTGGTAAAGTACTTTCGGTGTTACCATTGGACGTCCAAGTTGGGAAAGCTGCTATAATCGGCTGCTATCTGGGGGTCTGCTCCTCTATAGTAGCGATTGCGGCTGCCCTGTCAGTAGAGAATCTGTTCACTTCTTCGTCGAGAGGGGCTTCGAAGAAAGTATGGGAGTCTACCCTAAGACCCCTTCAGGACGTCGACGACAATGATTCAATCTTCGTTGGAGAAGGATTTGGGGATATGCTCACCTGCATGGGAGTGTTTGATGCCTGGAGTTGCGTCAAGTACGCTACATATAAGCGTAGTGGCCATCCTGACAATGCGGTTAGGAACTCGTCTGCATTCCGAAAACTGTGCGCTGAACTTCGGAACAAATTTGGCTCGGCACTTAGATGGTGCAAAGGTTCTGGAATATCGCACAACAGAGTAAAGGAGATGCACAACGCTATCCAGCAGTTTCGCCTTTTACTAGCAAGCAACGGTATTCCCGTAGATGAACAAGTTGAAGAAGTTTGGAGCAAGAAACGTGATCGGCGAGGAGAGGCTTTACGGAAAGACCGGCTGGCAGAAGAATATATTCCTTTTGACGATGAGGCAATCGAGGAATTGCATCAAAATTCTCCTACCAATAACGAGATAGATGCCACTATCATTTCATCACTGGAACGACACGGCACATTGAGAAGCAATTCCGTTAATATGGTGAAGTTTTCCCTCCTTGCGGGCCTCTACCCTAATGTTGCAATACCGGACCCTGGAAATGATCGTAGGTCAATAGCAGATGCTCTCTTTCACACAAAGTATCGTTACTCCGTCAGATTACATCCGACAAGCCACTACTTTGCCACACTACTTAGCGATACAGAGGGGAGTACAGCCCAAAGAAAACCAGGGCAGGAAAAGGTACTAATGTTCGATAAATTATTGGAAACTCGCCGGCCATACATCATGAAAGTCGAAGACTTCAATCCCATGTGGCTTTTGTTGGTAGCACAAGATGTGCGTTGTAGTGAAGAGCTAAAAGAAGTCATTATAGATGAATGGATACTTCTGAGGTTTGCTGAAGCAAAGACCGCTGAGAGGATGATTGCGCTGGTTATCGAGACTCGCACCATCCTGGAACTTTCTATCAATGAGCAGCTCCTTTCCACGATAGAGAAGACGACATTCGGGACACAGTTTGAACAGAAGCTGCAACTGCTCAATGAAGCTATGATGGATGTCCTTTGGCTTCAAAGCGTCGTCTCAGACACACCACCTGTTGACCCAACTGATCCATCCCAGAAACTTCTACCCCGAATTATCGGCCGGCTTGATACTGGCCGGACGGTTGAATCGGCGCGGACAGAATTACCAACACTCTTAGCATCGTTACTCTCATTTTCAGCGCAGTTTACCTTAGAGCGATTACTCGAGGTTGAATCCAACGCCATGGTTGCGAACTTGGGCCAGCTGCGCATAACCAGATGGCTGGTTGTGTACACAGGCGCATTCAACGCCCGGGCTGGAGAGCGTCCTCTCGCTAGTGCCAACGTTACTGCGATAGAGAGTACCGGCCACGTTTCAAAACTTTCGGAGGCGACCACTACCTCAACGGAAGTCGATGAAAATGAAGCAACGGTACAGGATCGAGACACCGATGAATCGTCGCAACAGAGTGATAGCACCGACCAGGAGAGGACAGAGGAAGAGGAGCCTGAGCAAAGCAGGCCATACGATCCAGGAGATGCCTATAGAGTATTAACGAGCAATCGGAAAAAGATATGCCCACATTGCGGTATTGTGTTGTACGTCTCTGAGGAGAGGTTTCATGCCCACCAGAGAGGTTGTCGGGCTCGATGCTTAACGTCTAGTTAGAACCCTACACAGATTAATGTCATTATCGCGTGAGTGCGACTTCCACATTTTGTAGTCGAGTCTTCTACGGAAGCGCACTCCCAATATGCCAAACATGAGGGCAGAAGGCTCTACGGTTAGCAGACGCTTCTACCGCTTTCTGCGGGCGGAAGTTTTTCCTGTGCTGGCATAGTCTCCTTGTTCTGCTTTCTTCTTGCAGCAATACACATGATACGTTTGCGAGTAATCACGATTCGGGATCGGGGTCTGATTAATTTCCCATCGATATTTATGAATCGAACTTGTTTCCCTTGAATTATTCTCCACTTTGATCGCCTCTAACAGAGGCAAGCGTTTCTCGGGAAGAGAATGAGACACACAAATATACGAACCCCCGGGCTTGAGCAATCGTAACATTTCCCAAAGCATCTTGTTTGCGCGAGCACCACCGTCCTCTCCACAGAGAAGCGCGTCTAGCAGAGCTTTATCGAAAATCAAATCAAAACATTGCCTCGGTAGCTCGCTCGATAGCACTGTTGCATCCATAACAGAGACTGGCAGAACACAAAATATGCATTTCGGGCAACCTAGTGAGTGATGCGCTCAAAATGTCAGAGTTTCCTGCACTTACAGTCCATCTTCTCAAAGTTCCGGTACCTATGCCGAAGGTCACTTATCAAACACGAACTAATGTCTATAGCAGAAACGTTCCGGTAGCCTTCCTTGTACAGTTCCTCGCCGATTTCTGCAGCATTTAAAAGCCAGCAACCAATGACCCTCTATACCTTGTCATGCTTTGAAGACAATACAACATGACTGATATTTTGGGGGGAGGAAATGCACATTAATTAGACCACTTACGCGAGGTTCCACAACCTGGTATAAAAATTTCAAATTCGTTGGCCGCGGAAGACCTCGTTCTCTCCCTTTTAGGCAAGTAAGGTAGGAGTATGGACCTTAATTGTGAATAATCCAGGTACCATTCACATGGCTTCGACTGCGTTGTGGCGTATCTTTCTTCCCAATACGATGGAAGTGAGTACTCTGGGTGCATCTGGATTTGAGGTTGACTTCCTCCCTCGTTTTCATCGGTGCTGTGATTGCTATTCCAACTCTGGTCCGACGGTTCATTCTGTCGTTTGGTGTAGGGTTTCGGAGGCTTCCCGGAAGGGCCCGACGCGCCTCCTGTAGCTTGCGCAGGTACCTCTTGCGGTTCCGTGGACCACGCGGCTCCCGTCTGCTCGTAATCTGGATTCCTCGTCGTTTCCGGCTCATTCCGGGAAGCATTTCGTTGCGAATCGCTCAGTATACTTCGTATAGCAGCTGCGCCCGCCCCACCAAAGGAGCGTTCTCGTTGGAATGAACGTGCATGGCTGCTAGACGGCGGGCTCCCTTGTTGAGCTGCTTCCTCCTGTTTCCAAAGAGTTCTACGAGGGGTTGGATTGTTCATGTCTTGGTCTTCGGGTGCGTCCCGATGGTGTTGGCTGCGCTTGCCGTCCGAGCCGAGGAACAATGTTTACCGGAATCGTGGAAGGCCAAGGAAGTGTAATTTCCTTCCGTTCGGTGGATAATTTACGGATGTGGGATGGCTCCACACGCGCCGGCTACGTGTTAAAAATTCGCGATCTGACCAAGGAGAAGACCATTCTACAAGGCATCTATGTAGGCTGCTCTATCGCCGTGAATGGCGTCTGCTTAACCGTCACACGCCATGGGGAGGACTGGTTCAAAGTCGGTGTAGCGCCTGAGACCATCCGCCGGACCAACCTCAAACCGGAAACTTTGAAGCCGGGGGACAGCGTCAATTTGGAACGGAGCATGGCGGCGGATGCCAGAATTAGTGGGCATTTTGTTCAGGGACACGTCGATGGTACTGGCGTGGTTGTTGTACGTGTGTGTGCACTTGAATAGACCGAGGAATTGAAGTGACTTGTGGTTTTCTTGGGATGTGCAGGGATTCCGGAAAGATGAGGATTCGCTGTGGGTACGAATTGCATGCAGTAAGGAAATACTCAAATATATAGTGCCGAAAGGTTATATTGCCTTAGATGGAACTAGTTTAACAGTAGTTCATGTGTGCCGTCACTCCGTGGATGGGAGTGACACAAGCAGTGGCATTGAGGGGCCTAAGCCTGTAGTTTCCCAAACCGAAGTCGATCCCAAAGAAGTGGATCCAGATACAGAAGGATGGTTTGATTTAATGCTTGTAAAGCATACTCAGTCGGCCGTCACGTTGCCCTGGAAGAACCTTAAGGACGAAGTCAACCTGGAAGTAGACGTAATCAGCAAATACGTCGAGCGCTCGATTGAAACTCATTTAGAGAACCGAATGAATCAATCTACGGTCTCTCCTGGACAAACAATCCTGCTAAGCATTATTGGTACACTGGTCACAACAGGAACAGCACTAGGCCTTTACTACTTGAAAGAGAAGAGGAGATAGCAAAAAACAGAGTAGGATACCGTAGCGGTAGAGGGGTAGAGTAACGATGGTGTATCATGTGCAGACGAAGGATTCACTGTACCCATGCTGGAAATACAAAGGGGAAAGGCATTCTTCCATAGTATCCTCAATGCGGTGGCCACGAGTAGCTTATCTTGTTCGTTCCCGTGTGTCTATAGCACATATTGCCCACCGAGTCACGTACCATTATCCAATCTCCAGGAGCGACTTGCTGCGCCTGGGAAGCGGATACACGCTGAAAAAAGTTACCGAAAGCTTGTCCATGGAGACCCATAGCAACATGAGGTTGAGGAACGTTGAAGGAAGCATCTGCTGATCCAGAATTTGAAACCTCCGTGAACTGCCGCTGGGTCGCTTCAACCTTGTGGTAACGGGTATTGCCTTCAGCGTCTGTGTAACGCTGCCAAGAAACTGTTCGTTCTTGTGGCTGCTGGTTGGGCAAGGGATGAGAAACACCACCGGATCGAATATTGTTGGGACCACCAGACGAACTCCTTGGTGGAGGTGAGGGAGTGTCTGGATTCTCAAGATTTCTAGCAAGATCCTCTGATACGGCGTAGGGATCGAGGAAGACAAGCCGCACAGGTCTCTTACTCTTTGCAATCATCTGTAAACATGCTTTGAAGTTATATTGTAACAATGAAACTTGATTCATTGCTGCAAATTAAAAAAAATTAATGCAATTTGGTAACTAGGCTGAAAACACTAATCAAGGCAACATACCGATAATCTGGTGTCCTTTCTTGATCCTACCGCGAGTCGCTTGTGCAGCTTGTCCGTCCGAGCGAACTCCGGCAACCACTGCCCCAAGGTCATAGTTGCTAAAACGGCGACCGCTCTTCTTTGCCGGGCCGAATTTCTTTTCGCCACTCCAATTCGGCTCAAGCTCCAGTCCAATTGGTCCCGGATATAGAATCAAAGCACTGTAAGTCGGTTCGGTAGGTAGTTTCCACTCGGTTGACTTATAGGCATGATTCTTGAAGTATACTCGACCATCGTTTAGGAAGGCTCGCTCCCAGAACCAAGGTAATCCTTGTGAATCCTTAGACATACGAGTTCCCTCTTTTTGCGTTTCTTCTTCCGCCTGTTGGTGCTCTTCCTCAAAAGCCTGTGATATTTCTTGACGGTGCTTGTGCTCTTGCGTGGCAGCGATTGAATCTTCACTGTCTCCTCCATCTTCTGAATCCGACTCCTCGGGAGTTTCTTCTGCTTCTGCACCTTCTTCTTCTTGGGCATCTTCGTCTTCGTGTTCCCCTGCCGACTGTGCTGCCCGCACCAAATGCTCAAACGGGTGAGGTTGATTATCGTCCGCCTGCGGGGAAGATTCTCCTTCCTTTGCCGAATCGTTCTCCTCAGATGATCCGGGTATCAGGTGGGCAAATGGATAGCTCGGAGTTTTCTCAGCACTATTGTCTGAAGAGTTTCCAGGACCCAAATGGGCAAACGGATAACTGGATTTAGGGGCTTCATCTTCTTCTTCCCTCTGTGCATCTTTTTTCGGCGCTGGCACGTACGCGGAGTTAGTGCCGTTACTAGAGGTGGGCTTCTTCTTAGGTGGGTGCGTTACAGCGCTCTGTCCGCCCTTATCATTAGACGGGGGGTGTGCAACTACGGGGTTCTCATGGTGCTGCCTACTCTGACCCTCCAGTCCATGCACAAATACCTTGGGTTTGTTGATGACGTTCGGATCTTTGTACTGCGCATAGTAGATACCATTGTCCGTAAAATAACCCGACTCCATTTGCAAAAATTGTGGAAAACCTGAAAAGAAGACACTCCCCAAAATTCTTCCAACGTCAGGATATACGACGTTCTGCTCTCTACAGAACTCATCCGTCAATTCAACCGGAAGCCTGAACTCAATGAGGTACCCATCTTGGAAGGCATGGTGATCCTTAAACGTCAAATCAGCTGTAGCAATGACGAGGTTGTCACTGGTCTGCTTCTTCTTTTTAAGCCAGAATCGCAAGGACTCCTTCATCAGTTCGTCATACGTCGCTCTGATGTACAGCGCATCTAGATACTGAAAATCATTGCGTCCGAGCGGAGATTTACGGATGTCTGCGTTCTCTGATTCACCCGTATACCCATATTCCAGATAGTAATCGTTGGCGTGTGACCCAAACACCTCATCCACTTCCGTAGGGAATTCAAGTTTCAGGTTCCTCAAGTTAATTTCCACGATAGGGTTTTCCTCCACCTCGCATCGAAATTGAATCTCCCCTCGAATTTTCCTGCACATCCACATGTGAATAAATCCTCCCTATATTTTGAGTATACAATGGCACTGCCCATACCTGCCATCGCGTAATGGTAGGCGGATGGTGGAAGGACCGGTAAACACGCTGTAGAGGTCCAGATAGCACTTCCCAATGAGGGAATCACTGAGAAAGGTCGACTTATTATAGCACTTGATTTTAAGTCTTTTAAGGTGCAGTTTGTGCGCCATACGCGTCTCATACACGAAGGAGACATCTTCTTCCCACTCCGGGTTCAGGGATTTTTTAACCACTTCGGTCTCAAATGTCTTGTAATTGTCAAAGTTAATGTCCAAATACGGGTCCGACGAGCCACCTGCGATATTGAAAGTCAAAATATAAGCCAAATATACGATCACCGCTCCTGAAAATGCCCTCAATCCTGCCATTCTACACAACGACAACCACCAGCAAGACGCACCTCGGTTGAGGGCAGCCAGAGAACTCGCCCTGAAGCCGTAGAGTCGGACATGGAAACGAGAAATCGACGTCATTACGTTTTCCCTCTAGCCCCAAGTTTGGTGTCACAAAAAAGTAGAGGTCAATCCCAACCGAAATACAGTTGTGGGGTTCGTATGGAACTGCTGACAGTCTGCTGTAGCTTTGCAGCAATCTTTCCTTCGAGGAATTACAAGAGTACAAGAGGGTCACAGCAGACAGATCGTAGACCCCCGAGTACCCCACCCAATGAGGCCGGGTAGTATTCACGCCAATCCATGGGAAGTTTCGGTAAGAATTCTGATGAGTGGATTGGACGGAAACGAGACGGTTAAGAGTGAGCTTCGGTAAGAATTCTGATGAACGGAATTGGACTAAACTTGATGGTTGTGGCGCACTCCTTTTGTGGAGATTCGAGCTGTTAACCAATAGGGATAAGTGGTACTGCAGCCTTGTCTGTCTTTACAGTGCATGGATGTAGTCGTCGTCCGATGTTTACCATTCTGTTCTCTAAAGTTGTACTCTGGACTCCACAATGTGGAGATAGCAAAGACCTCACACTCACAATTGAACTGCCCTGAAAGCAATCTGGAACCTCACCCTGATGATGACGAATCACCGCCAGCATGAGATTGACAGGCGAATTGCGACAATATGCACCGCTATAATCGACAGACATTTACCCCGCACTGCAGTACGTAAGCGCATAATTGGTCCGCACGTGCGCATGCAACGTTAGGGAAAGCCCGTATTTCGGAAAGTCACACTTTCGTCGTCCCAGTTGTACTGCATCGGTAGCATCCGTTGCATTTAACAAGTCCTCATGCTGAATCCTGTACCAGCCGTGTACAGCCAAACCACAGTATGTATGTATGTCCGTTGAAGAAAAAGAATCGATCCTGTTCAGCAGCAGCAGCACTCATGTTCATGTTCATGGTCATGGAGCGGTGTGATCCTTTTGCAAATCTTTTGAGACTGCTACCAAGCTATGACACGAGATCGGGATGGGTGTTTTCGCAAATTCCTGAAGAGACAGGAAACTCCTCACACACAATGTGACAGGTAGCCCAGCCAGGAAGTTGACCGTATTTTCTTAGCGAGGGGCGTTATTCGCCCGTGCTAAACAGCGACGGGCACTCCTGAGAAAACATCAGGCTCTCGCTGCAGACAAGGGGATACGGAAACGTTCGGAGGCTAAGCAAGGAAGTATAGGTTTCGCGTTACGCAGCATCCTGCAAATGGCTAAACACCGCAAATCTATTACCAAACTAAGGTGGTTAGTGCAGCGGAGGCCTCGAAGTTATCCTCAGAGAACTGAAGTTTCATGGAAGTGTAAGCAATCATGTGAGGGTAGTGCGATCGCGGCAAGATCTGAGGGACGCGTCCATGGCCCCAATCACACAGAACTCAATTCTAGTTCAACACGTGCATTTTGCTAGTCTAACACTTCTACTTTTCGATCGGTTCTCTTAGGGGCTTTAAAGGGTTTGCTCCTGTGTGCGTATCTGTGATGTTGAAATTCAGGTATAATGTTGATTGTTTCCTTTTCTAGAACAGTAGAATATGTACCAGACATTCGCTAGGACTCTATTTAGCCGTTTGGGGTCCCAAGTGAGCAAATGGATATGCTGCGGGTGCAGACTTTTCTCCTCTATTTTCTGATTCTTTAACCTTAGTGACTTCTTCATCTGAGTTTTCTTTGACGCGTGAGTTCAGGGACTCAGGTATCAAATTTGCAAAAGGATAAGCCTGGGTTCCTCCTTTCGCGCTCTCTTCGGAGTCGTGCGTCCTCGAATGTTCTCGTTGTTCTTCAGAGTCTTTGGCGGCCGTAGCATCTGTTGCAGGGGTAGACGGCGACTGTTTTTCCTCTGGGACCAAGTGCGCAAATGGATAAGAGTTTTGTCCATTGGCAGCAGGGGACTGTTCCCCCGTAAGATGTGCAAATGGGTATGCATCCTTGTCTTCTGCTTGGTCCCCAGATTGGACAGATACTGTTTTGAGCTCCGTTGTACTACGTTGCGAATCGTGTTCATTTGGTTGGTCAGAAGATTCGCTGCTTTCGATATTGTCTTTGCCATGGATATATACATCGGGTATATACCGCACTCGAGGATCCTTGAAAAATGCGTAGTAAACACCAGTGTCCGTGCAGTATCCCGATTCCATTTGCAAATACTTTGGGAAGCCAGCGTAGGATATGACTCCCTTTAATAATCCAACATCGGGATAATCCAGCTGGTGCTTTCGGCAAAAGATATCATCGATTTCCAAAGGTAACCGGAATTCTATCGGATCTCGATCTTCGAATGAATGGTGGTCCTTTATCGGCAAAGACACGGCAGAAATAACTTCCTCCTTGCTTCTCAGCTCAAACAGTATTCCTTCTTCCATGAGCTCGTCAAATGTTGCACGAGAGAAGAACGGATTAAGATCTCCGAAATCACCCAAACATTTGGGAGTCTGTTTTGCGGTGCCTATGCCTTCTTTAGAAAACCAATACTTCAAGCAGAACTCGTCGTCGCTCTCAAGTACATCCAAAATGTCCTTAGGCAGTTTCATCCGGACATCTTCCAAAGTAATTTGTACAAGCCCCAACTGCTCTACTTCGCACTTGAAGAATAATTCACCTTGTATAGCGCTGCACGATAAAACGAGAATCATTAGCCGGAGGTTGCCTATGGCTTTCATTTAAACGTACCTGCCGTTCCTTAGAGGAAGCCGGTACTCTTTGGGTCCTGTGAAAATTGTGTGCAAGTCGATGGCACATCCTCCGATTGGACCATCGAATATGCGTAGCAAGCCCTTGTTGTAACATGTTATGTTTAGACGCTTCACTGCCAGTTTATGAGCTTTCTTGGTTTCGTACACAAAGTGCACCTGAAGGAATCAAGGTCAGCGGACAGAGGCCTTAGTACTCAAATGACGTGAATCTGTCTCGCTATAGAGGTCAAAACTTACGTCTTCTGTCCACTTCGGGTTGACCGTTTTACGTTGTACAGCAGTCGAGAAAGTCTTGAAGCCATCAAAATCCACTTGGAGATACGGGTCGGCTGTGCCACCTGCGGAAGAAGGGCCAGTGACATGTTACGTTGGTCAATTACAGAGCAAGGACAAGCGGTAGGGCTTCCGTACTTCTGTTGATGGTGCCCAAATTAAACGCAGCAAAATCGTACAGTCTCACATTAAACCTAGAAATACCCACGTTTTCGTGGCGATTCGCAGCGCCGGACGGGATTTTGCTCATTGTAAGTGGCCGTCGGGCAATGAGGGTAACTCTGATACTTGCAGCAAAGCACAAACAAAGTTAGCAGATACACGCAAAAATTCCAAACAACAATGATATGAAAAAGAAGGAAAATGAAGTGGAAACATTATTCAAAGTTACCCGTAAGCGGAACTTCAACTACCGTTATCGGGGAACCCACGATTCGGCCACGAATTTAGGGTTTCTTTTCCTCCTTTGGGATCTAGTCATCCTGAATGAAGTTCCGGCAAAATAAACACACTGCAGACATTAGGTGTGTATTTCTAGTCAACAATTAACTCGTTTTAAAGGATTAAGTGCCAAATCTGAGCAAACCTGTTCGTATCCGTAGTTCGATAGTTCATCAGAGAAACTCCTCAAATAGCGTATTCAAGTAATATGCTGTAATAGGACACGTTAGGGGCACATCTTTAGCGGGATGCTCCTTAATGTATTTTATGGGGTCAATGTTGAAAGCAATCGGTTGCATTTCTGGACTCTGCAATTTCAGTCGTACATCCTCGAGTAGTCGTCCGTCACATTCCAGTAGGAGAGCGTCACCAGGCTCCTGTTTACGCACGCGACAGCGCGACAACCTCAAAGAGTAAGAACGAGACCGAAGAATCCTTCCAACATCAATGATGACCCGTTGAGGAAATATAGTAAGCGTCGCCTTTTTCCAAGCATTATCTATCTTGGCCGTCAGTGTTCCCGAAGGAAGACGAACAAAGCCTTGCCTTCTCCATGCGGTCAATTGCCGATCACTCGTCCGTTGGGAAAAGCGTGGGCTACGTCTACGAGTCGCATTAACTGGAGAACTCGGCTGAATTTCCACCATGGGTTGCATTCTACGTTTCTCGATCGATGCGTTTCCAAGTTGGCCGCTATCATTGAGTGATCCGGCACTCTCTTTAGACGAGTCAGACGCCGAGCTGTTGCGCCTTCCGGATAGTTGCCCTGACCCCTCAAGGTCACTTGCATTGTCCGAGGCTGACGACGCCGCCGAAGACAGTGGGGTCACTGGTGATATCTGCAAGAAAGCGTCGGAGTACTCCGGGATCCTCGTTTGTTTTTCGCAGACCTCTACCCGGCTAGAAAATTGTACGGTCTGAGCGGCGTATGGAGTAGTTAGTGTAGGGCTCCATGAGACGTCTGGTTGCGTATGATGGGACATACCAGTGCCCGTAAACTTGTCACAAAACTTGTAATTGCGTTTCACGTTGTCCCGCACAGTTGACCAACGCGAAGGATCGGTATGCAGAATGTCTCGCTTCCGGGGAATGGGGGACGGTACCGAATGCTTTTCAAACTGAATTTCATCGGAGCTATCCTTTTCTGGCCAAAGCACCGGTAGTGACTTCGTTTCTTCACTTCTCGAATTGGTTGAAGACTCCGCAGGATGTGAGTGTTCCGGAGGTTCACTTGCTTCCATTTGTTCCACTTCTACGATATCCTTAGGTCCAGTATTCATTGGTGCCGTTGTTTTAGAAGGAGACCCACTGCCACTTTCAGGCTGGTCGGTGCTGTCTCGAATTTGTGGAAAGTCGCGGTAGGGTTGCCAGCTACAAGTAGGCGGGCTTCCCTCATTAGCTTGAGAGGTGCTGGAGCTTCCTGAATCTTTTCCTGTGGATACGGATTCGACCGCTTCCTTGGTGGCTTTGTATTCTTTAGTTTCGTCAGAATGCTGAACCTCAGCACTTTGTTTAAGAGTTCCCTTGGGGCTTGAAGCTGCGCCTTCAGCGTCTCCAGATTCAGATTCTGCTCGCCGCGACACATTTGCTGAAGGCAATTGACGTTCACTGGTACTCTCCTTTCTGCCGCGAGTCGCCGCTATACAGAATGCTCGAACCTCTTCACTTGTGGGTAACCTTCCTTTGAAGGGATCCTCGACGAAGCTTCCGGAAATGTGGTTCACTACTTCGCCAAGTACGCTTCGGAAAGGCTTCACCAACTCTGAAAATGGTTCGCGCTGTGAAGTGTTGTCAACAATAGAGCCCAGATTCAGAAACTCTCTATTAACCAGAAACCGTGCGCATTCATTCCCAAAATACTCTGAGTTCGGTAGCATGTATTGGGATACTGTGGGTTCAAAAACACAGTTGGCAAGTGCTGTGCAAATTCGATCCGTCAGTCTCTGCAAACACTCTGTAAGACAGCTGCGTGCCTGTGTGAAACTGTTGTCCCTGCAGCAAGCTCCAATAATATAATTCAGAAGATGGCGTTGATGCGTATCGTTAACCGTATCATCAATAAAGTTAACGAAGATGCACAAAGACAACAGTAAGCTAGGAACTGAACACTGCGGAAATTCTCTGATGATACAAGCGAACCCCTTTACCACGTTTTCAACACCTCGACAGTCAAACGTATCGGAAGCGCTGACGAAGAAGTGATCCCGCGGTGCAAATGAATTCTCCTTCGCAGACAACCTCCACTGTATCCACTCTTCTCGTCCGTGGAGAACCACCGGCAAGGAACACCAGCCTGAAGACTGACGTTCATCGCTCTTAGTGTAGGCTACCGGTTGAAAATTTTCATCAATACTCTGGACTCCAAAGAGTTGATTCACATTACTTCCAGTCACTTCTACCACAAACGTTGGTTGCCAATTCAGTGACTCTAACAGTAGGCATCCTAAAGGAGAAAATGCATTGTCGTTGAGCTCCATTCGTATTCCGTCTAAAGCGCTGGCTGCACTAACAATAACGGCGATAGCATCATCATAAAGCGAGCAAGACCTAAGGCTGAGTTGTTCAATGGCCGAACTAGGCGCTTCTATCAAACCACCGAACAGCTCGGCGCAATCTTCTTTGGAGAGGACATTGTTGTTAACGTTTAACATTTTAAGCTCAACCGCTCCCGAATTCACTGTCTCCGCCAGCCACTTTAATTCTCTAGGTCCAAGCTTGCAACGTGAAACATGCAATACAAGCTGTCGTTTTTGGGTTTGGACAGACGTGTTCGCCGTCAGTTTCATGGGGTCGAATTCCGCCACACACGAGTTTCCACACAGCCGAATAGTCAAGTCTTTCCCTCGTTCTGAACTTATCGTATTGGAAGCAGTCAAGACCAAATCTTGGAAGTTAGTTATTGTATTGTCTGCCAGATTCACTTCTCTTAACGTAGTGCATAGTGGAAGTGCCTGCGACGATATTCAACGTTTGAAATCAGGATTTCCGCTGTCTATCCAGGAGCCACCTAGTACCGGTACATACCCTGGAGATCATTCGCGCTCCATCGTTGGCGATTCTATTGTGTGAGAGATCAAGGGTTCTTAATCCCTGAGCAAGCAGGATGGACGAAATTGTCATGTCCTCGCATGCTCAAGCGCCGTCGTCAGTATAGCCAACTTACGTTCTCTAAACCCAAGAGGTCCGCAATTTCACCAGCCCCAACATCAGTAATTGAGTTGTGAGATAGATTCATGTCTTTCAGCTTGAGTCTACCGTGCTTCATAGCGGAAACGATCATCTGACATGTTGTATCCGATATTGTATTGTGTGATAAATCTAAGATTACAAGCAGTTTGCAGAACTGGAGTCTTGCGAGTTTTCCAGAATTTTCATCCGAAAGTTGGCATGAGCTGAGGAACACCCGATAACAACATAAGTTCCCATCATTTGTTGACTCCTCTTTTCTGCATACAAGAGGAGCGAAAAAGACACAAATTTTGCTACTTTGGAGCATACAGCTTGGTAACTGCGGTTGTATAACTCACCGCTTGGGAAGTTGCGACCGATCTGTGATGTCCACTACTGGATATTTCCCCAACACCAAAGATTGCCGACTTTGGCTGCTGTGATATTGTGACCCATTGGGATCCCCATCAGTATGAATACTCATTGTTGGTCGCAATGGCCTCTGCCCAATGGAATGCGTGTGCAATGCGAGTTAACGGGCAGAGGTCGTCTTCTGATTCCCATGTTTTCTCCATGCACTGCGTCCAAGTGACATGTTGCCCTTCAGGGCAATACATTCAAAGAGCAATCGATCAATACTGGACTATCAAGTTGAATAGTACAATAATTGTAGCAACTGTCCTCTGTATTGCATATTTGAACCAAGTTGAAGTGCGCCCAACAGATTGCTCCACATTGAAGTTCACAACCCAAACTCAATGTACGTAGTTGTTTTTTTGCACGCTTCCAATTGCAACGCACAAAGAAAAATGAACTGTGGGTGACACAAAGGCTAAGGAAAGAAAGGATGACTTGCGGGAGGGAAACATATTAAATTATCCTTGCCATTGTCGTATTGTTCCCACATGCACATGCTGATAATGCTTGATTCCCGTCAGCGTTTCGTGCGGGTACAGACTGTACCGTACAATATTGTATGCACCGAGGAGTTAGTGCGAAATTTCACGTTTCTCCGAGAAATGAGTCGGGTAAAGTTGGTACCCAATTAGTGATACAGGAGCTTGTGTCTACAACAGTGACTGAGAATTGTTTCACAAAGCATCAACCTTGATCAAGCTAAGGATCAAGGGACGACTTTATCAGCTGGACAGTAGCGTGTCCACTACGTAGTTGATTATGTTGTATTGAAACCTTGGAGGACGGCTTTGTTGTCCTGGGTCCATCGAGCATTGTGCCCGTTGCCTTCGTGTGCATCACGCGATTTTCTGGTAGCCCATGTATCATTTGATTCCCGCTCTAAAGCTGGAATTATTATGGAAGAACGAGCGTGGGCAAATTGGGAAACTGATGAATTCGGAAACAATATACTGTTGAACCATGCCTCACTTGGAACGAGAATTGACCAACGAGAAACAGTTAATCAACCCAGTCCAGACGTTTAAGTCAGCTACATCAGGCAGGTGAATGATCTTGGCAATCTTGTTCACTGGGAAAGTCACTCCTCCACGACAAGTTTTCTCCTCCCTTAACTACATTCTCGTCAACTGAGATCCCTTCCGTTGACACGTCGAGGAAAAGAGACCCGGTAATATCCGCTCCGTCCTTCACCGAGACGTTGCCTGAGTCTGTGCTTTTAGCAATGATGATAACGTCACCATCGACTATAATACCATTGCTGAGTTGGATATCTATGTAACCGCAGGCAATTATTACTAAAGCTCCTTTGAAATGCATCGATGTGATCTCCATCTCTCCCCGTTGGTCTAGGACAAGCCTATAAAACCCTTCGCCGGGGTTCGGAAAGTCTCGATTCTCTATCTTGTCATTCACTGATATCACTTCGCATTTGTTATCTGTATCTTCACATTTATCCCGGCCATGGAACAGCACGTGACGTCCGTTGTTTTTATCAAATGCCGTGGCCGAAGGAGTAGGAGATTGTGTTCCAGTACCAGCAAAACTTGTGCATGACGCTGACCAGCTAATGGCTGTCGATGACGAGTATGTATGGGTAGCAGTCGCACTCCTGGTATTTGTTGCGGAAGTGCTAGATGTGGCTGAGACTGGTGGTAGGGTTGTCGTAGTAGACGACACTGCCCGGCTAACGGTAGCCGATAGCCTGTATGTCTGGGTAGCCGATGCACTTCTGGCAGTTGTTGCGGAACCGTTACATGTGGTTGAGATCGAAGGTGAACTTGTAAATGATACCTCCCGTTCATCAGCCGCCGGGGCGCTGCTGCTTGTCCAAGTAGGGTATGAGCTCCTACTAACTGATGTACTTGGAGTGGGAGATACTGAGACACTTGTGCGTCTAGAAGTAAGAGATGCGGCGATGGGCGCAGCTGTATTCGTAGGTGATGCAGTGGGAAATACAGGCAAGAGGTTACCCTGAGTTGTAGCTGGCGATGGCGAAATGCCAGTTCCCTCGGTAGAACTTGCAACGGGGGAAGCTCCAGGTATAGACGATGACTGAGATGGCATTGGCTTGGGCTGGTGGCTGTGCTTGAGTCTTCCAGAGATGGAAAGTTTAGCGTTGTTTCGCCTGGTCGAAATTCTACGTTGAAATGATACATCGACCCCTCCTGCGATGATGCCGGAACCCCTGAATTGTATGTATCCGGTTTCATCACCTAACCTAACGTCAGCTTCTCGTATCTTCAGCATCCCCCTCCCTGCTACCTTACCATTGCTTCCTTTAGCATAGACCTTCGGGGCACATAACAGAGCGAAAGTAAGAAAGACTCCAAGCAGTGGACAAAGAGTTTCCCGGCAGAGGCTCATTGGACGGGATTTGTTGGATCCGTCAGAACCGGTGTCAGTAAATAAGATTCTCACTATCCAACTATCTCTACTTGTGGTATACTCTTTGAAACTCCTCTACGTCTTAATCCATTCGGTATTGGCTGCCGCTGTAGCAGTGGTGTCGTCAGACTCGTCCGCTCCGCTTGTACTCCGCCAGAGGCGGAAGGCGGTCACGGACATCATGACGAAAGCGAGGATAGCTTGAGACAACCGTAACGTGGGAGTCAAATATCGGGTACACATATTATGACAGCGGAAGGATTTTTCAAAATATTATCCACCGCAAAAAGGATGCCCTGCAAATGGACCTGGAAATCGATCGAATTGAGCTGTGAATGGGCCGAGCTTCACACAGGAGTCCATAAGCCTTGCATGTAGACAGACGCGGTGCATTGTTGCTTCGAATGCATGTTCGGGTATCCACGGGAGAAGACTGCTTTTTGGCTGGAGAAGGAGCTGGAATATGAGACGCATCGTGCCTCCTTGGTGCCGTGAAGCGCAGCTTTTCCGATGCCAATGGAGAGCTCTATGCAGCTTGTCTCCTTCCCTTAATTGTATCCGCAGGTACTCGTCTTCCCATGGCGAGGACGGCGAGCCCACTGGATCTGGCGTCGTATTTGAATCTGCTGAGCAGCATTTGGAGTTCTTGGAGCACCACGCTAGACTTCCACGAGGCTTTAAAGCTGGGGCTAAAAAATTAGGATTCCGTAAGTACAGTTAATTCAGGTTATATGAGCTTCGCCAATATCCTCCGTAGCTGGGTTGGGCAATTTTTATCTCATATGGCTTTCCAGGACCGCTCGAAGCTCCGGATTCTGACACTGAAATGATGATTAGCAGTCTGGAATGTGCCCAACCTACCAGTAGCTTCGCCGCAGTGTTTAATGGGACTAGCTCGAGCTTAGGCTGCCCCAACATCGATATAGGACGAAGTCGAATGGAGAAGGATAAAATTCAGTCAGTGCTTGTGCACAATAAAATCGCCAACATTGGAACCAAAAATGGCACCGACGATGCCCAGCGTTTCATTGATGCATATGCATCCAGTGCTGGCTTGGAATCATCGGATCTTGTCTTTCCAGGCGCAACGGGGGTGATTGGGTGGTCTTTACCCATCAATAGTATGGTAAAAACTGCATCATCTGTTGGTAGAGTGATGCAAACAGACAGTCTTATGCCGCTTGCGATGGGTATCATGACAACTGACACGTTCCCTAAGGTTCGGTCAGCCGAGCTAGTAGGCAGAAATGGGGAAAGATCAAGGATTGTCGCCACTGCTAAAGGTGCTGGAATGATAGCTCCTAATATGGCTACTCTGTTAGTTTATATTGCGACGGATGCTGTCGTTTCTCGGGAACATTTGAGATCGGTCTTTCCGGGGGTGATAAATGACACTTTCAATAACATTAACCTGGATGGTGTAGCTTCCCCGGGTGATACAGCGTTTGCTATGTCATCAAATCAAGTATGTGTGTACAACGTACTAGCGCTATGTCGCTTATCGCCTGTAATTTCTGTTCTTGTCTTTCAGGTGAACTTGGGGACAGCAGAACAGGAGTTCGACAACACGCTATTCCGGGTTTGCTCTGAGCTTTCAGAGGATGTAGTAAGAAATGGCGAAGGCGTAAAACATGTTATATCCTTAGATGTGCAAAATTGCAAATCGAAGGTACGTGCGTTTTCCCGATTGTCGGAACCTGAATGCAGAGTTTAGTTCCTCCCGCCTGTACCAGCACAAAGCACGGGACATCGGGCGCATGATCACCAATTCTCTGCTACTGAAAACGATGGTCGCTGGAAATGAGCCTAATATCGGGAGGATTTTATCGGTTATAGGTAAGCTTACTAAGTAGTTCCCAATTTTCCTAGCCAAGCGGAGCATTATAGTTCCTTCATTGCTGAATCAGACGCTGCTTGTACCGCTCACGGTGTTTCATTGGACCAAGCTACTGTGGATATCGGAGGCATACGGGTTTTCGACCATGGAGAGATCATAACAGGAAACGACCAAGAAAGGGAAGTACAAGCCCATCTTGCACAGGGACAAATGTGGGGTGAGTATTCTATCTAACCTTGAAACAGTATTGTATTGATTGACTTACTGGATTCCGTGGGTTCTGCGCAGAGTCTGTGCCACGTATTCTATCACCACCTGTGCCGCTAGACGAAGAGGCTGCAAACAAGGAGAAAAGAGAGCCTAGGTATTGGGTTGTCCCCGGATCTTCGGTAACGTATGCATGCCCTTTCATGTATCCTCGGCACGATCGTTGCGTTAGCATACAGATCGATCTAGCTTACAACGACGGATTTTCATCAAGAATCTATGGGGGTGACTTGACACACGAATACGTGTCTTTAAATAGCGAATACAGGACATAAGCATACCATTTACGCTGCAATAGTGGTATACCATTTAAAGTAGGATGCTCGTCATTATTTTCAATGCACACGATGCGGTAAAGGAGTTCCAATTGGACAAAGTAGCTCGCGAGGCGTTCCAATTTCGGATACCACTCTTCGGGAAAGAAAACTTTTAGTTTTCCTTGAGAGTACCGAAAAATTTGGCCTTCTCTTCCGGGGTCTGGAAACGTCCGTGGCCAAACTTGGAAGAAGTATCGATGAACTTAATATTAGCACCTTCACGACGACGATGATCAGGTACGATAGCCTTCCTCATGGTGACTGGGCGCTTCTTGGTGCCAACGACACCGCCTTTGATCATCACCCAGTCATTACGCACAATACCGTAGTGAGGGAAGCCACCAACCGGGGTAATACCCTTCTGTGTTAAGTCCTGCGCAGTAGAAGCTGTGTTGTCGATCTCTCCTTCACTAGTGGGCTTCTTGCCAATGCGGTAAATGGCCTTGCCCTTTTCAGTTCGGTGATGGTACCCATTCTGACCCGCACGTGGGGTGGAGTAACTAACACGGGCAGGATGCCATGCACCAATACAGGCGACCTTCCGAAGACCACGATGGGTCTTTCGCGGAAGACGACGCACACCCCAACGGGTGACGACACCCTCGAAGCCGTGACCCTTGGTAGCTCCGATCAAATCGATTCGCTCTCCTTCTTCGAAAACAGTGTCTACGTATACCTGCTGCTCAAACAGTGTCTGAGCATAGTCTACTTTGGCGGCAATGTCTCCACCATTAACCTGGATTTCAAAGACATGGGCCTTCTTCTGACGAAGACCAGTGAGCTGAATCTGAGTGTGGGCGATGACGCGAACAACTTGGCAGTATTTCTTGATGCGGTTGAGTTCTTCATCGATTTCTACCTTCTTCGTTTCGGCTTCGGCGTATTTCTTGGCATATTTGGTGAAGGCTTTCTTCTTACTCTTGCACCAGTTCTTGTAGAAGCGACGCTTCACTTCGTCGGAAAGGTGTTGTGCCCACACAGTGGTCAAAGTTCTGAGTCCCTTGGGTGTCTCGACGTATCCTACAACACCAACCACCACCATGGGTGGTGTTTCCAAGATGGTTACAGCTTCTACAGCTTCCTTCTTGTCCAACTTAGAGCCAGGGCGTTGAACATCACGCAAGACGTGTGTCATACCGGCCTTGTAGCCCATGAAAGCAGTCAAGTGGCATTGCTTGGAGCGATCGTCCTTGGGGAAAGAACGGATCTTACCACGGTGCTTGCGCGTACGCTTACGCGGCAAGAACCCGAGGGAACCGTGACGAGGAGCTGTAAGAACATATACGCAAGATAAAAGGCGTTCAATGGTCCGTATGGGTTACACAAAGAGCACTGAAAGGTGCTGAGCACTTGGCCCTCTGAGGCTTACCTTCGAATTTACGATGCGACATTTTGCTCTTTATTGAGGTTTTCTACCTATTTCAACACTCAAATGGTATCCTCTGTAATCCCATCTGTACAATCAACCAAAACATGAAATGAAAAATTGCCCTGGTATGACATATATCGGCTTTGATATGGGAACAGCCTCAGACACAGCTCCAAAAAACTACAAAAGAGCAAAAGGGACACTAGCTCCCCTTCCCGTCCCCTCTATAAAAACTACAAAAAGCATAGTGGTGTTGCCCTGCACCCCTCTACTACGCTTAGCCCAGGATTTGCCGCCATTATTACGCGGTCAAAGCGCATAATTATGGATAACAGCGAACTATGGCAACAATATGTGATAGTGAGGTACTTACCCGAATGGAACGCCTGTATACAATCCTTTACCTTCGTGTATGGTGGCCGGAAGATGCTGGTGTCACTCGGAAAACCAAGTCTCAGATAAGATTGTCGTCTTTGGTGGAATTCAACTATTCAACCAGGAGTGGAGTACCACCCAACGCTAAGCGGTAAACAGTAATACACTGTATAAATACAGTATATCTATATATCATTGATTTATTTCATGTGTACATTATTCAGGGAGATTGAGAAATACAGAACTCGCCGTTATGTCAACAAGTAATTCCGACCGAGCCAAGAAATTGAGGAGTGTATGATGTACTTCTCGTGAGGAAATAGGAATCATGTGACCCTTTGATCCTATGTCTCATAAAGTAATCAATAGGGGAATATCCTCATCTACTGTTAGCAATATAGTTTCTTATCCATCAGTGATCACGTGAGCTGCGTTGCTAACCTTGCCGGCTACATTACTTATCCTGTCCCCAAAATATACGAGAATTCAAACAGTCATCATCTGACGGCACGTGCGAATATCTTCTTGTCAAAACACAGTCTGTCTCAAAGTACGAATAGGCCTAAGCAATTAAGCTGGCTGTAGCGTGCATGCATCACCGGCTAGGACATCAGCATCGAGGTACTCTGCTGCTCATGACGAACGCATGGCCGTCATCCCATTTGCCCCCCTAAATCGATCCCAAATATCAGGAGGAGTGCAAATCTCCCTTGGTTCGAGCGGGAAGAGTGACATAATCATTCATGCAACATACTATCCATGGTATGACAATGATCTCTTGCGTGGCTGGCCATCCATTGTTTGTAGATCTCATTTCGAGCCATCCTCCACTTTTCCCTTCATATCCGCTTCCAGAGCATCGGGGTCCTTGATTATTCTTGCATCCTGTGGTATCAGATGTGGTATACCTCGAATAATGGGATAAGCCACTCCTATCTGGTCCGAGATTAGTTCATTCGTGCTCTCCTCGTGCCGTAATTTACCCTGCAAGATAGCATACACAGAATCGAGGTGAGGCACAGTGCTGGGAATCTTATCTTATCTGCTACAACGGACCTTGCTAATGGGACAACATAAAACATCCAAGTGCTTGATATCAAAGCTGTAAGGCTGACTGGCGCTGCTGAACCCTCTGCCGCGAAGCAGCTGCTGCATACGCCATAGTCTTCGTATTCTCAGAAACATTACGACTTTAGCCATTCAATACAAAACAGTGTGGGCAAGTATCATTAGATAAACAATATGGAAGGTGTGACCAACTCTGCAGCTTTTGCGCATGACGCGTCACGCATGACACACCGGTCGCACAGTTGAATGCACGGCGAGGTGTAAATTGTTGCTGGAGCAAACGAAAGATGACCTGAGCAAGTTAGTGGTCACATCTTGGTGAACGGACACCCCATCGCGGTTGCACTAGCAGATCAGTCTCACGAAATACCTTGGGCCAGATTCTTGGTATATAGTGGATATGGGAAGGCTCGTACTGGACAAAACCTTTCCGCAGCGAGATTTTACCTCTGTAGCAGCTGTTCGGCCTAGATGAGTTCCGGTTCCATTCCCAATCAACGTACAGTAGTTATGCGCCGCAGCAAACAGTTAGTTACCCGGACTACTGGTAAGTGGTATCAACAACAACTTGCACGATTTCTTTCGACACGGCTAGGGTTGAGTTCCCTGTTAAGTAGCTACCGCTCCAATAGCTCATGTAACTTGAATTCATCGAGACTGTTTAGTATGAAATCAGCGTGCTTCTGATATCTATGTATATCCATTCCTTTCTCTGGTACCGCAACCACTGTCATCCCTGCTCGTTTGGCGGATTCCACCCCTGCGGGGGAATCCTCGAAGGTTAAGCATTTCTCAGGTGGAACTCCCATTTTTCGCGCAGAGGTCAAAAAGATTTCAGGGTTTGGCTTGCCTTGTGTGATATCGTCTCCACAGGTTACATGATGCATGGGGCGAAACAATTCCCCATGAACCTCTCGTTTCTTCTGCACCGAGGTGCCGGAGCAACTCGTGGCAATGCACTGTGGAATCCCCCTCTCCTCCACCTCTTTGACGAGCTCATACGCTCCCGGTAAGGCTTCCACGTACGGATACAGACCCTTGAAGTTTTCTTGCCATTTATCGATCAGCTCCCGGTTGGTAATTCTGTCAGTTATGGACAATCGTTCACGTACAATCTGCGCCCAGTCAGCATCTGGAAGTCCTATGATGTCCTTCTTGATGCTCCTGCAGACACACGAGTGTTTCGTTGTGACCCGCCGCTCTTCCCTGAGGTATTAGTGCTCACTCACCAATCTAACTGGACGTCATAAGGTGCTAGAGCTTTATTCAAAGCTTGCGTCGACAGAGTCTCAGTATCTAACAGGGTACCGTCTAAATCGAATATGACAGCTTCAATGGATCCCGACATCGTCAGTGATGTATATTTCTATTCTTACTCCTTCTACATTTAGCTTTTACCTATATGTGAATGAACCACAACACAAACAGCATAAGAACCAGTACACTGGCGCAGTGGCTTTCTTCAGTGGCGAGTCGCCGTGCATTCCACTGTGCGACCGGTGTGTCATGCGTGACGCGTCATGCACATAAGCTGCAGAGTTGGTCACACCTTCCATATTGTTTATCTAACGATACTTGCCCACACTGCTTTGTATTGAATGGCTAAAGTCGTAATGTTTCTGAGAATACGAGGACTATGGCGTATGCAGCAGCTGCTTCGCGGCAGAGGGTTCAGCAGCGCCAGTCAGCCTTACAGCTTTGATATCAAGCACTTGGATGTTTTATGTTGTCCCATTAGCAAGGTCCGTTGTAGCAGATAAGATAAGATTCCCAGCACTGTGCCTCACCTCGATTCTGTGTATGCTATCTTGCAGGGTAAATTACGGCACGAGGACAGCACGAATGAACTAATCTCGGACCAGATAGGAGTGGCTTATCCCATTATTCGAGGTATACCACATCTGATACCACAGGATGCAAGAATAATCAAGGACCCCGATGCTCTGGAAGCGGATATGAAGGGAAGAGAGGAGGATGGCTCGAAATGAGATCTACAAACAATGGATGGCGGCTTGGCTGCAGCCACGCAAGAGATCATTGTCATACCATGGATAGTGTGTTGCATGACTATGTCTCTCTTCCCACTCGAGCGAAGGGAGACTAGCACTCCTCCTGATACTTGGGATCGATTTAGGGGCACAAATGGGATGACGGCTATGCGTTCGTCATGAGCGGCAGAGTACCTCGATGGCGAGTCGATGCTGATGTCCTAGCCGGTAATGCACTCGGTTGCCGATCACTTGCAGCGCTCACGGAGAAGCCAGTAAATGTCGCCGGGGGCTGGGCCCTACTGGCTGACTGGCTTACCGGAGTATTTGAGTTAGTAACTGCAGAATTGGTAAACTACGTAACTTCTCGTAAGCAAGCAAGCGTGTATTGTGTAACAAGACGGCTACACTAAGAGGCACACGCGAAACGACAGAAGCAACCTACGGGCAACAAGACGGCGAGGACACTAAGAGAGGCAAGCGAAACTACGTACGGTACAGAAGCCAAGGGGTACAAGCGCGATGCGCAGTGCGGCATTGCCCACGCATTGCATCCTATTTACTCGAAAATCGAGCCCATCACAGCTCCAAATCTGTGCATCGCGCTCATCGCACCCCAATTTGGCACTCGAGAACTTTTCTTTCCAGGTCTATAATAGCATGTTGAGAGCTCTCCGAAGTATCCCAAGTGTTTATCCGGCTTGCAGACATGCGTGAGTCACTGTCGAGACTGATATGGAGCCTTAAAAAGTATTATATTGGGTGTCTTCCTCCATAAGACAGGCTCATCCTCAGCCTACCAAGAAGCAAATTCAAGGGATGCAGCAGTCTTCCATCAAACTACTGCCCAAAAATGAAAAAGGATTTAAAGTGTTCGGCTTTCGCTTTTGCCTCCACTTCCCTTCCTTAGCTAGCGCATAAGGCTTCGCAGGTCCCTCGTAGAGATCTACCTCAGCGGCTCAGCCGCCCTCTTCTCTGTTTCATTTGAGTCGCTTTCACAGCTGCCTTAATCAGCTCCTCAAGTACATCAATATATTCTATTCTTCAGCTCTAATGAAACACTGGACACACCTGTTACGTATCCCGCAGCCAGGTGTCACGCTGAAGTTCTCGTTCTTCCTACGTTGTAACCTTTTGCAAAACAGACTGCACCGGAATTTCGTCTGCCCTTTCGGTGACCTCAAACAGGGTAGGCTCATGCCTCGAGTGCCGTTTCCGGAGTATCAATCCGGGATATCTTAATAGGAAGAGCCTGTTCGTAGTTTACAAATTCTGCAGCTAATAACTCAAGTACCCCGGTAGGAAACACATTTGTCGAGTTTGTTCGACCCTGGATGCCCCTTAACTGAAAACAAGACAATCAATGTGCAAGATAACCGAGACAAACAGCGCTTCTTCATATTGGCTTGAAGCTGCTGCAAGAGTTAGGTGCTGTATCACCGGGGCCTGCGCCCTATTGGATAACCAGATAGCTGGTACCAGGTGCATTGTATCATCTGCTTCTCAGCTACAGCAAGCCCACGAGCGAGAAGCATATTTGACCCTGCTTTGTTAGCTTTTCTCGTCTTGAAGAAATTACTATTCACTCGCTCCCCAGGAGTCTATGCCACTATCGACAGGCACAGGCTCAGGAATCTCCATGCCGACCGACAGTCGTATGTCCTGGATTACATGACTTCTTGATCCACTCCAAGGGACGAGGTTCTCGTCGGAATGCGTCTACCACTACTGATAGTGACGGCTCATGTCTCGAGTGCCGTTTCCGGAGTATCAATCCATGATATCTTAATAGAAAGAGCCTGTTCATGACCAGCAGGCTCCAACCCCGCACCGGACCGGGCCGGCCGCCCGGTTGCTCCCAAACCAGTATATGAGTTCTATCGTGTTGTATGCCCGGTGTCGGCAATGTTGCATGTTTTCTAAGCAGAAAGGAAGCTTATAAAGAATTCTCCATAATTGTGAGAGTGTGTTACGATTGCAGCAAACCAGCAGTACAAGAGGCAAGAAATAGAGGAAACACTTCGAAGTAACATTTGTTGGATCTTTCCTTGAGGATACGCACCACACTGCGCATCATTGGTTGATAATGAATATGAGTGAAGAAATCAACCCAACAGTTCTGGAAGAGACCGATGAAACGCCTGGTCCCGATTTGTCCACTGTGTGGGAAGAGCTAGCACCTGCGGTGAACGGTGCAAGCTTGCTGAATGCATTACAGTATGTCAAGAAAAAGGCTGCACGAATAAAGGGTAACGCCGGTCAAATGCACGAGGAGCAATGGAAGAAATGGCTTGCTGACAGAAAGCAAGGGAGAGTCCTTCAAGACAGAAGATATATGACTCCAGCCGAGGAGCTAACGGGGTTGGTCCCTTCGCTGGAGCAAGGCATAGATGCAAAGTTAATTCTCGATAAAGTAGTGGATGAACTGCATTTTTGGGGCCAACAGCAAAGTAAGTGAAGTTGTATGGAATGAGACGTACCTTTCTGTTTGCCCTCATACACCCTCCTTTTTTGTGGTTTCTGCCCGACACACTTACCTTTTTTGGTGGACGACGTCCTTCAAGTTGATCATGGTCGTTGTTTTACCGAAATCAGGCGTTGGGAGAGTGATCCAGCAATGATTTGTGGGTTTTTCTGGGTCTTCTTAAACGTGCTTGCTGCGTGGATGTTGCTACCAAGGGAGGCAAGTGGTATCGTGGATGGCGGCTTTCGATCATGCACACTTACCGTTCTTGTCGTTTGAAAGAGCGCGTTTGTTGTACCCCGAGCTTTTTTGGTGGACGGCCTTCGGGATGAGGTGGTAATGGTAACAGCATAGAAGGGAGGGATAGTGATCCAGCAACAGGAAGGGCGAGTGATTCACCCGATGTTATCCCTCCCTTAGTAGAGGAAGAACTTGAACATATTTCAAAGTATGCTAATCCGCCTGACTGGTTTTGTGAGTGTGCAGTTCGTTCGCGCAAGCGACAACGTGAGGACGACAGCAGTGACCAACCAAGTAAGCAAGAGATGGATTGATAATAGATGACGCATGACGCGTCTAGGCAACCAGTCCTAATCGTACCATGCAGACAGAGGCTTCAGAATCCAAGAATATGTTCAGAGGTTTACGTCTCCGGATGTGGGAACCAACGTGGACTTTGTCGTAAATGCGATGACGAAGAGCGGGTTCTTAGGTCCCTCGGAGTCCAATCGCGATGACATAATCCGTCAATTTATAAAGCGCCCGTTGCCCACCTATCGGAGCCAAAATGCCCTTCAGTTTGTTGATCATATCGGCTCCAAGACGATTAAATCAATCGAACAGGCACACGCTAATCTTTGGGCGCGAGACCAGAATGTGTACCGAGTCTTCGTAATGGAGCAGCCTAGTGGCATGGGCAAAACCCACTGTATGCACTTATTGGGCATGGGAGAGAAACCAGTGCTCGTCATACTTTGCAACGTACTGCAGAAGGGTAGCACTACCGAAAAAGCGTTGCCATGGAGATCTGCCGATGCACTGTTTTCCAATTTGAACGCAATATTGGCTGCTAACAGTGCAGAAGTAGTATGGCACTTGGTTTCACTAGCGGCTTATGCGTACTTGTTTCTCATTCAACTGTGCTACTTGGAATATGTGACGAGCTTTATCTCAAAGCTGGAAGAGTGGACTGAACGTCAAAGACGGCTTGCAGTACTTTTCTCCTTAGGCAACGGAATAGGTGAAACACAAGTTTTTGAAACTATGCGAAGCTTCATGTCGGAGCCTGGAAACATCGAGGCTCAAACTGTCGGGGGCTTATTGTTGGAATTTCCCAAGCACGACGTCATGAAGAAACGAGGGGAAGAGTGCTGTAACCAGATATTTAAATATCTCGGTTGTGAAGCACCAATCGTTTTTGCCTTCGATGAAGTTCAACTATTCAAGGATAAACACCGTGGAGTGTTCAAGTTTCACTCGGAAGCAAGTAACAGAAATGCAAGCCGCCCTGAGGATCGAGATCTTCCCGATGCTTTATATGCGATCAAGACCACGTGCGATAAATTCCAGGGGATTTCACCGTCTATCTATTCGGTGTTGCTCGGTACACAGACTTCGTTCCGCCAACTTGACAGTGCGCTGACAAGTTCTAACCCTCCTCGGAAACCTCTTGCTTTAAATGCTCTGGATACCATGGATATGAACGATACTAGAAACCTTGTGACGCGTTATTTCCATTTTGACGATGTTTGGGAGGCTCTGCGGAAGGACAACGACACGTTTCTCCAGCAGTTGGAAATGCTACAGGGAAGAGGTCTATGGACAAGTTATCTGCTATCATCCCTGAATTACTCTGTTTCTAATGCCAGAGATTGCTCTAGAGACAAGAAGGAGGAAGTTTTGTTGGCGAGCGTCAACCACGCTTACCAGAGAGCAAGAACGCGTTTGTCTGAATTAGTCAACGAGGCATTCAAGTCGAACAAAGTTATCGATGAGGACGGAAAGTACCGCAAGAGCGGAGTGTTCACAGTATTCCTGCAGCTGCTGCTTGATCTCCCACCCACTCCAGTCTCTGCAGAGGTGCTGCAGAGCCTTGTCGCAACTAGTGTCGTCCCCGTTGACGGATCCAACCAGACAGCGTTAATTGATGTAGAACCGCTCGGTAAACACATACTTTTTGAGGCGGGAAAAAATTTGCTACAGAAACACCCGGCACAATGGATGCCCCCATTGCAAAGGACTTCGCTGAAATTTGTTTCCGAAAACTTATACGTCCAGGCCGGCGGGCTTGGTGAGGATTCTGAACTTGTGATTGCCGGTTGGATACTACTGAGATCGCTGGCCTCGAGACAGGAGAAAATTTCCTTGTGGAAGCTCTTCGAGCCCATGTTGCATTACATCACGAAGATGGCGACAGGAGGTAACACTGATCAGGCGGAGCGTGCCAAAGAAAAACTGCAGCGAACGTTTGTGAAGCTTGAATTTGGTAAGAATTCCAATCGAGCAGCTATAGAGCCACTGGTCTTTGAAATGTACCATCTTATTGACAAAATCGAGGGTTACGGTCGCTCTGAATTCGAATACCGCTTTCGTACTCTCCTGGTATGTTTGTTGCATGTGACCGGACCTGACCTGTTGTGTCTTTGTACCACTCCCGAGGAAAAACCTGGTGTGGTGAGTTGTCAAGTAAAAGTTCGCCACGATTGCTCGTTTCGAGAGGCGGCGATGACGACAGATCCGAATCTGTTTTACTTGACCAACCACCAAAGGAAAGAGGCGATTAACCTGCACAAAATTACGGGCGCAATATCTGATAACCGGAGGGAATTGGATTATTTGAGGCAGAAGTTGGGAAATGAGGACCCGTTCAAAAGGACTTACCGCTTTGTATGCGGCCTAGGTTTCCAGCAGAAAACATTTGATACAGCTGTGAGTGTCCTGGTGGAGGAAAGCAATAGTGGCGACAGCTACTTCCCTCTCCTCCCTTTAGACCTTAGCGCCGTTTTTCCGGAAATTTTAGCAGCCAAGCAACGTTTGTCACCTCTCCCGATCAATGATATGGCACACATGAGCCCAAAATGTTCATTGTGGTGTGGTGTGGGGAACGTAGAGTATTCCCAGTAGATAATCTCAACGTGCAAAGGTTAAGGTTCGTGTGTGTGTGATATTCACTATGCAGGATGTGTGTATGTGTTACAAGACTAGCAACATGGTGCTCCTAGCAGGGCGTACCGTCTATAATACATGTAGGCCACGGTCAGTGGTGGGGCTCGTGTCGAGCCGCTCGGCTCGCTCGGGGTCCGGAGGGGACGAGCGAGCGAGCCAAAATTTGCAAAATTGTGATATCAAAGTATCGATATTTCCTCCGGTTTGCAATACTTCCGATCCCCCATTTCTCCCTAGAGTGCAAGCGGCGAAGCACAGGGTTCTCGTGGAGAAAAGCAACTCGTGTCAATTAAGGACAATGATACGAGATGGCATTCAACCGAAGTGAGGCAGGGTACCTCGTTTATCTGAGAAGTCATGAAGGGTGTTGTCGCTACTGCTTAACCGGAGCATCTCGCGGTTCGAAGAAAATTGACGACGTCTTGACAATGCCGCTACGGAGCAGATTACACGGATTGAGCGAATCCTCGCTGAAATGAAGATCGTCACAAGAGAACTTGAGACTCAAGCGGCTTGCGCCGCCATTTACCGGCCGCTAGTGTATTTCCTGGCCGTATGCTATTTCAAATAGACTGTCAAATCTTATCTTGGAGAGTGGATCGGGAAGCAATGCATTTATGGCGCTGTTGCTACTTGTACCGTGGACCCTCGTTTTCTCAACCCCAAGGCGGCATTCGGCGAGGTAGAGGCAGAAGAAATAGACTACCTTATCAACTGGTTAGCAGCTCAGAATTCAGAGACAAGACTAAGACGACCATCAGGTCTCCATTCCAAACGGCCTCGCTGAAGAAGACCTTGAGGATAGTACTCCCCAGACGAGGCACCAATATCCCTGTTCTCGACCTTAAAGAGTAACCTAGGATTTCAATGGGAAGTGAGCGTCTATATGACTTTTACACAGAACAATACTCTACCAACCCTCCAGTTCTGGCAAAAACGCGTAGCGTAGAGGTTGCCTGCTGGATTGAGCTGCAGCCTGCAGTGTCTGCACTGTACACACTACGGAGGCATATTCTGAGACACTACGATGCAGAGACTCTGCCAGAGAGTACTTAGAAAGCACTTGTGCGCTCCATTCTTTTATACAATATACATTACATTACAAAGAACAGTGTCTTCCGAAATTGGCTCACGCTCGGGTTGTCGCTGGTCGCTGGGGGGCCCCAGGGGGGGGTCGAGCCGAGCCACTGGCCACGGTGCGCTGACATGAAAATCAAGCAGACTGATTTACCTTCAAATATCCATGGACCAGTGCTGCTACAAAATCTAAAATGGCGGGCTCGGTTATTCTTGTTACTTGGTACCTGCCAGTAGTCAGCCGCTGCTGCTACAGGTCATATAAACCTATAGGAAAAATGGTGCATTCTTAAAAGTGTAATTAGAGTACTGAGGTACTACTGAGGTAGTTGAATTCTACTAAAGACGACAATCTTATCTGAGACTTGGTTTCCGAGTGACACCAGCACCTTCGGGCCATTATACACGAAGGTAAAGGATTGTATACAGGCGTTTTATTCGGGTAAGTACCTCACTATCACATATTGTTGCCATGGGTCGCTGTTATCCATAATTATGCGCTTTGACCGCGTAATAATGGCGGCAAATCTTGGGCGAAGCGTAGTGGAGGGGCGGCAGGGCAACACCACTATGCTTTTTGTAGTTTTTATAGAGGGGACGGGAAGGGGAGCTAGTGTCCCTTTTGCTCTTTTGTAGTTTTTTGGAGCTGTGTCTGAGGCTGTTCCCATATCAAAGCCGATATATGTCATACCAGCGCAATTTTTCATTTCATGTTTTGGTTGATTGTACAGATGGGATTACAGAGGATACCATTTGAGTGTTGAAATAGGTAGAAAACCTCAATAAAGAGCAAAATGTCGCATCGTAAATTCGAAGGTAAGCCTCAGAGGGCCAAGTGCTCAGCACCTTTCAGTGCTCTTTGTGTAACCTATACGGACCATTGAACGCCTTTTATCTTGCGTATATGTTCTTACAGCTCCTCGTCACGGTTCCCTCGGGTTCTTGCCGCGTAAGCGTACGCGCAAGCACCGTGGTAAGATCCGTTCTTTCCCCAAGGACGATCGCTCCAAGCAATGC